>JXWZ01001018.1:0-11228 GCA_000956215.1 Anopheles farauti No. 4
TTTAATTAAATTATTTAAATATTTAAATTAAACGATAAAAATCTTCAACGATGTTAAAAAACAGAGTGATTTGAGCGATTTGCACTCATTTCAACTCTATCCAGATCCAAGCATTACGATTTTCATGTTAAAAAAAACTTTTAATGAGGCCAATCAGCACTATATACCAACTTTTCTGTTCAAACCGGGCTGATGAACCAATTACAAATAGAAACGAGTCTTCTGGAGTGTGATCAGAGCTTTACTTAGCTAGTTTAGTTACAAACAGAATGGAATGAGAGTTAAATTACAAAAAAAAGAGAATTTTTCTTTTAAAGAATGTTGAAAAAAAAAAAAGATTATTAAACCCCGGTTATTGGTTCCCTATATTTTAGCTTTCAATTTTTGATTAATTCTATTTTAATATGGTCCTCTGTTGGCAATAACGCAACGGTAATAATCAGCAATAACGCAAAAAAAACGAGCAAAGGTACTATATTGTATTTACAGTACGATCAGCAAAACCAATAGCTTCATGCATATTTAATTTACGCTGGCGCGGTACTGAGTGTATCTGAAATTATTCCCTTTGGGCATAATTAGTTCATAATTATGAAACCACTCGCTGACGCGTCATCTACTCACTCGTCTTTAATCGACAAAATGACGAAGCTGAAGTAAGCCAACAGAACGTTCATTGTCTGAAGCGACGCCAACAACATACAAACACAAACAACAAAAGCTTGGAAACTAGTGCAATCCGGGCAATTATCAGCCCAATTTGGTGTAGCTTTCCTGCGGCAGTGAACAGATACTTGTGCACTAACATTCCCCGGAACGGTGCCGGGCTTGGAAAACACTTCAAGCAGGATGTTTCGCTCGCTGACGCTGACAGAATCCTGTCGCGAGATGGATTACTTTATTATTGAAGTTGGCTTTCGGAGCTCGTAGTGCCGGTGCCCAAAATAACTCTCACGAAACATCCCGCGAAACGACCAACGTCAGCGAAATCAGGTGGTTTCAGGCAAGATCTACACTCCATCCAACCCGGATGCAGTTTTCATCCTTCCGACTCCAGCAAATTTCATACCGTGTGCATTTACAGTACCTAGTTTTCGGCTATTTTACTTTTCACCCCGCTTTCATCCGTCGCATCCGCTGTCGTTCTCCGACAAAGAATCTCGTTAGTCACGAAAATTAGCTGAAAAGTCTAAATTAACTTCCCATCGTGGAAGACAACCGGCCGAGTGTAGTGGTGGAAGGGAAAAGGCGATGATGATGGGTATTTACCAGCACCTTCGCGGGAGGGCGCGTACGATTCGCCTTCGCCAGGTGGCAAACAAGTACCATGGGGTTATCCTTCCTGCTCGGCTCCACCAACACCTACCGGAGCTGCCACATTTCATCTTTGATCATTCTTTTGTCTTCAATTTCGAGCTGGATTTCCACCATTGCATCATCGGGCAACTTAGCTTCCACCGGGTTGGTGTGCACACGGCGGCACGGAAACACGGTCGTAACACTGCTCCGCTTTTTACGGCACAAGACGAAAGCCAATTGGTGTAGAGATGGAAAAAGTTGAAAATATTCAATCAACTCAAATCTTTAACATAATCTTTTTAGCGAATAGCCTGGCGGGACGCTGGTGGCAGTCCGGGGTTGAGAAGCGCGAGGCGAAAGCGTTACTCGTTTTGTGGAAGGTTTAAATTTGCCTTGGCAGATAAATTATGATAATAACTTCTGCTATTCATTCGCCCTGCCCACAATAGCAGCGGCTGTAAAATGAAATTCTACGCTGTGCTGTTGGATTATTCCACGATTTGATTACCTTTTCCAGTGTTTTCCATAATGATGCTCGGACTCGATCTTGCTTTATCTCTACTCTGTCACGGGGTATTTTAGGGTGAGCGGTGCCACTACCAATTAGGTGTCTCTTGAGTTTGTAAATTAAAATAGTAGTAGAACTATAATTCATAAAAAAAAAGTTGATAAAGATACAAAGTATTTATTATACATCGAAAAATAAGACAGTTTACTTTAAAAAAAATAATTTATTTTATTTGTGTTTAAATTGTCTGGAAACACGTAAGTAAGCAATTAGTTTTTACTTTGTACTCCACAATACACAACCGATAGACTCGCAAATTCCCAAGCAAAGTCGATGAAGAAATTCCTTCCAGTTGACTTATTTGCAATTTAGCAAACAAGTGATAAAGTTTTACATCCGCAGCCACTTTATTTCCGTGCTAAAATTTTACTACCATATTCTTGGGTGAGCCCATGAATGTAAAAATCTTTTCCGATTTCATGGTTTAACTCGGCTAAAAATAAAACAATATAATATCGGGGTTTTACGAGATCAATTCATCAATGAATTCAATTCAATTCATTGGAATCAGTAAGTATGTTGTTTAGGTTTTAAAATCGAAATCTAAGAACATTAGAAATTCGATTGTCAGAATGTTACTTTAGAAAGTTTACTTTTTACAACATTCATTTTAACTTCCAGTATGAACAAAACGAGTTTTTCTGAAACGAATCTGATTATTTGTCAAGTAATTCGATTAATGAACTTTAAACAAAAATGATCTACTGTCTACTGTCTTCAGAAGCAGATTTGATTATCAAAACAACGTTTGTTTAACTTGCAAAAGTAAATTAGCAATCAGGAGCAACCTAACCCGGCTCTGCACTGCTAAACGAGCCATGAAATAAACCAATTTACACGAAAAACACACACATTCGCAAAACATGCAGATGAATCTAAGTCACGAATTTTCCACGCCGGCAGCGTCAGCAATTAGTTTAAGGCGTACGTCGATCATCATACGCCGGGGCGGTAAATTGGATTGGCAAAGTAAATCTTATTTGCAAGCACCGGATCAGGGGGTTTTCCGTGTGGAAGAAAAACGGTTGAGTGCTCCGGTTTTGTTTTGTTCTCGAACGCATGGATCATTACCAGCACACACACACACACACATTCATACGAGGGATGGCTGTCCTCACATTTCCTGGTTCCAACAGTTTTTGGGCTGTTGGTTTTATCATGGAAAAAGAGTACTCCAAACTCCGAATCATCCGTCCTTTTCACGACACCTGCCGATCGGAGGCGTGCAGCTGAAGCCGCTCAAAGGTAAGGCGAGGTTATTTTCATGTACCATTATTGAATTTGCAAATACTGATTGATTACGGCAAACAAGGGCAGCAGGCAGAGCGTGCGTAGGAGCTCTCGATTTGGGCTAACGAAAGGTACGCTCCATCCGGAACCTATCTTTGACGTGCTATTTTTAGTGGATTTAAGAATGGAAACGAGCACGGGTTCTTTTTATTTCGATGCGTATCGTCATGAAATTTCAGGCAGGTAAAGGTGACTAATTTAATTTTTCAAATATTGATACACCATCACCAGAACCCTGTTCCTGCTCGCTCACTGCTCATTGCTCTGGGCTGATTTGATTTCCAGACGTATTTGTTTTTTTATATTCCCAGCTCATTTTGTTCCTCGTCTGGGTCATTATTGCATACACCTTCAGTTTCACGCCGTTTAAAAAGAGGCCAACATTTACACATCCAGTAAAAGTCACCAATAAAATGTTTTATTCTGCAGTTGCTCAACATGACAAAGTGTCGTCCAAGAGCTACGATCGACACTTTTTCAAAATCGACAGTTTTTCACGCCCTTCACTCGAGACATGCGAGGGTTTTCTTTTTGCTTCGCTTCCCAATAGTGGGCGTGTCCAGCAGCTCGCCACATCGGAAAACTCACTCGAAACTCATCCGGAACTTCGTTTCCCGTCCATCTAAATGGTAAACTTTTCCCATAAACGTTATCATTAATATCCTCGCTGCGGCCACTGAGGCCACCGTCGTTTGGCCCACTCTCATTCGGCGTACCAAGGCTGCATTTTCATCACCATGGCCGAATTGAAAATTTCCCCCCGGGGGGACACTAGACGCGGCCAATACTCACAAAAAATTCGACCCTTGCACATATAACAACTTTTCGGCCCCGTACTTGCCTTCCTTTCGGCGAAACGGGAAGCTGGAAAATGTGAGCATACATAATAAAAATGGAAAGAATCGCAATCGTATACAAAACGTATCAGTTAAAGTGAGAATGATTATTTGTTTCCTTTTTGTGTTTTCTTTTTTTTTGCAGTTGTATTTGCTCTTATTATTGTAAAACCAGGTCCACGGGAACGGTTCAAAAGCGATACTAACATATATGACATGCTCGGAATGCTCTATTTCCCGCGGAAAATTGGAATTCGTTGAATCCGTTGAAACGTAGAACAGGAAAGCTCGCACTGATGTATGCGAAGAATTTATCATATTATTCCACTCAAACGAGCCCGCCACCAGGGACCATTTGCGGGCATCTGCGCAACGAAATGTTGCCGAAACTGCGGGTGTGTATTAATCCGGAAAAGAAACGGCTGAAAGGATAAGGCATTAAGGCAACGACTTTTCGAATGATGGGAATCGCATTCGCCTTACTCAAACACTTTCCTACGAAGTGACCCATACGAGACTTTTCCAGCTTTGGGGCCAACGTCAGTCATGGCCTCCAGTTTTAAAGCTGCCTTAAATCGTTTAACTTCCCGGCGGCTGACCCGTAATACGGGGAAAATCAACCGGTTCGATTTCACCAGCCCGCACACGGTGGCGGTGGTGTTGAAGCGGAATTTATGATTCCTTCGGGCAGTTTGCGGGTAAAGCCCATCATAAACATCATTGCCATCATCACATGATTGGCTGACGCAGCGTGGCAGGGAGAGGAAAAGGATGGATTCCTCATCGCTCGCAGCGATTGCGGTCTTTAAATCAGGATCCGGAACGGATTCACCGCACTGTTTACGCCACCAATACGCCGGGCATTAGTGGCCGTGAAGGTTTGCGCGTGCTTTACGATTACGGATTACGGATACGCCTGCATGCATCGGAGAGGGAAACACTTTCTTTCGCTTTCGAAGACGACGTGCACGCAAGCTTTCGAGGGGAAGCTTTCGTGTATGTTTTATGGACTCGTTTGTTTTGCTTAAATTTTACGACCAGGAGATTGGACTGAGACTGAGCTATATACTTCCTCGGTAGCCGTAATGAAGTTCATCACGATATTAGGTGTCACACGGCAGGGACGCGTATTCCGACACGGAACGGTGCGGTACGGACAATCCCTGGTGGATCCGTGGTGGTCGCATGTCATACCATATTTTGACACCTTCTGCTTCACAACGCTAGATAAAGTTGCTGTGGTGCTCGTGTGCGGTGGCGGAAGCAGCACTAGATTCATAAGGCACGGTTGGTGTGGTTGGAAAACTTGTTTCCGACTAAAACTCCTCACCCATTGTTACTGCCGCTAAGACTTGAGTTGCGGTTGCCTTCTGATCTGAAATGTCAATGGTTTTCTGCGCCCATCTCCTGAATCGCGTATCATACCCGAACTTTGGCGTTCGTTTAGGACTTAACGCACATGGCTTGATAGGTTGGATGGCGTCGCGGTTGTAACTTAATTCCTGTTTAATGCACAACGACACCTTCGGTCGAACTCATACTTACCACCAGGAACAGATTGACTGAGGAAGAAAACAGAATTTATTCCAACCACGACACTAAGCTATCTGAAAGGTAAAGCGCGCTCAAGCATTTGGACGGAGAGGATACCAGAATGGTTACGTGATATGGTTTTCAGAACAGGTTTGGCAAACATAAGATGAGGCTTGTACCGATCGATCCTAAACTATGATACAGTAACATTAAATACGCATAGAATACGCGGGTTTGTAGCTTAAAGCTCTATTTTATTAATATTTAAGACAGTCAGCTTATTAAATGTAATTTTTTATTAGACGCTCTGTATTTCTTGATTGGCTAGATTTTTTTAAAGTGAAATTATATTATTTTCTGAATCATAAAGTCATTTTCCCACCTTCTGATCATAGACCGTCCTATTGTGATTTTTATTATATTTTATTCTAGTTTTTGTATTCTCAATTTGCGTGTAATGATGAAAAAGGTTAATTAGTTTTTTTGTCGTTTTCATTGTTAGTACTTTCAACCTAATTTATTTCTATTTTAGTTGTCCTAAATGACTCTTAGATGCGCAGTATTTTTTTAACAACTAGAGTTACACAAAATATTCAAATATGGCATTGTAGTTCATATTAAAATTCAAAAGTTGTCTCTTAAGCTTATCCATACTTTTATCCAACGTACAAACGTCCCTCTACGCCCAGCAATATAGGTGGTATATATAATTCAAATTGAATGTCGTGCTCAACAAATATATAATTAATACTTCATATATAGATAACTTTATAAAAAAAAGTCTGAGTGAATGAAGAAATAAAGACTTACAAATTAGTCGAAGCTGGCAGTTAACTCTTGAATAGAATTAAGATTTTTATAAAAGCCTTAAGTAATGGTCTGTTAAATTAAAATAGACTTCGATATGAAAGCACAAACCATATACACATGGTTTGCACGTTACATTGTTTGGAATATATGTTGTTTACTTTTCACATCAATTTCGAGTTTCCATTTACGGTTAAAACGAAAAATATCACAGAATTTGGTAAGCCCGCGCATGCATCAACAATAACTTTATAGACCGCAAAGCCAGAAAAACACTGAAATACTTCCCCAAACTATCAAACCGAGAGCTCCCCAAAGTCCAAATTTATTTGCATTTGCACCACGTGCCACACCACACAACAGTAGTTGGCAAAACGCAATACGACTATCGCAATGATGATGTCATTGCACAAACCAGGTGCAAACTTTTCCAATCAAATTTACGAACGCTAAATCCTCGGCGCTACCTCTGCACCGACCTGAAGTGCATCTGTTTCCACTGATTCCCACTGCCGTCCCACGCACAAACAACGCTGATGTTATTACGGTGCGCTCGTACAAGCGAAGAAGATTGGTAAAAAGTTCGAAAAATGAAAATGGAAAAAAATGATTCACTGAACTCGCCCAAAAAAAAAAACAACGAAACGCTAAAACGAACCAACCCAACCGGGGCTGTAATTGAATCAAACCGATTTTCCAACACTTTCCGCGGACTTAGACGTCCTCGCGGCGGGAACTCATTGCCACACAAATCTGGGAAAACTCCGGAAAGTGCAGCAACTGCAGCGTTAAATAACTTTCCGAATAAACATGTCCATCGTACAGCATTTGGTGTTTTTTTTTCTTCCCACGAGTAGAATGCTTGACGACTAAGTCGAAACGGTTCAAACGGTTCCGCTATCAACGTTTTAGATCCGTATCAACTTCAGGCCCTAATACCTTGCCACTTTCAGGGACAGTGGAAACATCGGAAAAATCCCTCAAATCTATTGCTTTACCGAGCAACGCTCCACAAAGCGAGCAACGAACAAGCGGACGATCAGATTGTGTTTTTGGGGTGCTGGTGGAGGAACAAAAACAGTATCAACCCGGCATCAGCGGGTTCTGCTACTAAATCAAATCGTCGGACAACGTGCGCGGAAATAATCGAAAACTGCAACCGGTGCTGGTGGGCTAAAGGCTTCCGATCAAGAAGCCGAGAGTGAACGGCGATGACCACAGCATTAAAATTGGGCGCCAAATAAACTGCCTCATCGGTTGATGGACAGTGGTTCGCATGTGTAGCCATCACTCCTTCTTGAACGAAAAACACCGAAACAGACGAGGGCGAGCAAAACTAAAACCCCGGTTTGGTGCAACCAAACCGAACTAACATCCTCGCGGCCATTTTCCATGTCCTGGCGATTTGTTGTGTGCATCACCGATAGCCACAACGCAAAAGGGTTCTCTTGTTTGTACGGCATTTCGTCCCGTGCTGTTCAAGCTTTGGTGTGGACAAAGCTTCATCAGAAAGGATGATGTACGGGCGGATAAAGTTGATATAGATTTACCCGGGCGCTGCCTCTCTCAGGGGGAAATGATCGCTTGCAGCTAGGAAAAAATCAGGACCGCTTCAAAACAATCTGCCGGCGAGGAGTTTATTTCGTGTACGTTCACGTACCGAAAGGGCCACCGGATGATGTTCCATTTTTTTTTCTGTGTCCTACAAACAGGTTATAAAAGTGAAAAAAAAAAGAAAACTCGATAAAAGCTACCGGAAAAGAGTGTTTTTGTGTTTATTTTTAGTATCGTGGATTTTTGACTTTTTTTTTTCAACTGTTTCAGGTCAGCTTCAAATCCTGACCGTTGGATATGGATGCAATTGTGGTTGAATGGAGAGATTTTCACCCTAGAGCTGCGTAAAAAATCGACTGAAATACTCTCTAAATGCGTAGCTGCCAGTTGGTCATGCTAGAATTTTTTGAAAAGCTGGCTAGAAGCATATAAAAAAAAACATCACTCTTGCGAATACGGTCACTGGAAGGGTCGTTCGTTACAAGTGGATAAAATTGCAATTGACATTCGCTTCACTTGCCGACAGCAGCATGTCGGGATTGTAAATTCGCACGTCCGGGTGGCTATGGGATAGCTTTCGCTTGCAGACGTGAATTATTAGGGAACAGTGAGTGCTTCAGGCTGAAGAGGTTCAGCCACGAACGAATGTCTGTTGTTCGTTTGGAAACGACCTTTACTTGAGTTTCAACCAGTCACGAAAAATAAATAATAACTCCATTGGGACATGCATGGGTGCGAAACATATTCTGATTTATGCGAAAATAGAAGAAATCATCATATAAAATTGTATGTTCTGTTTTAAACACACTTTAACATTTTCACTATCAACCAAAAAAATGGATCAATATTCGCAACTGAAACAAGCCTCGGTTCAAGCCGATCGTTTGACTACAAATTTCAACAAAACTTTTCCCCACGCAAACACCATTAATAAACCATTTTGCGGATCGGACTCGCGGCTGATCGAACACCAACGAAACGGGCTATAAAAATCGCATAATAAACTTTCCCTTTTCTCGCGAGAGTGAACAAATGATGCGTAGGTTGATGGAGAACACATTTCGTAACGTGCACACGAAGAGCTCGAGAGAAAAAAAAAGAAAAAGAAAGTTTGCTTTTGCTAAAAGATGTATTGAAATGATACCTTCCAATCTGACTCGGCAGCATTCATACACTTTTGAACAGGTAGCATTTAAAATCGTGTAATTAACTTACAGTTCAAGCTTCCTGAAAATAATAAGGAAGATAGGATAAAAAAAAATTGGTCTATATGCCACATCAGTCATTAAAGTTTTCAACTCAGGAGAATTGGCTTAGCATTAAAAAGAAAAATCCTGTTCTTGAATAAAAATTTTATAAAAATGTATTTAAAAAAACTCATCCACTCATAGGTAGTTTAATCAGACTGCTCTTTTTTACAATTGAATTTTTGTACGCACTTTATACACTCTTTTCGAAACGAATTAGTATGTTTATTCATCCCTAAACGAATCAATCCTCTTCACGTACTAATTCACGTATTCGTACGCCAGTCGAACCGCAGTTTCCTTAATGATACCACATACAAAAAAAAACCTTCCGGAGCAAATGAGGTGAGAAGGATTTCCTCCATACTATCTTGCACGGTTTGCGATTTCCAATTCCCAAATGCAACCCGTATTGACCGAATCATAAGTCACCAATGAGTTGGACAAAATAACAGCGCCTACAGGCAGAGGTGGAACATCGATCGAGTCCTCGATAGTACGGAGGTTTTTTTTATTCCATTCGTCCTTTCGACTTGTTCCTACCGGCATTGTTATTATTTTACCCAACGCTGGTTTTATCATCTTTTTGGTTTTACTTATTTTACCCAAACTCCAGACAATGGGAAGTCTTTGCGAGCGAGGCAGCCGAAGGAAATGAAAGTATAATCTTTCGGTTGGAAATTTTTCGCCTTCCCGCATTCGAACGAACGAACGATAGCTTCGAAACGATAACAATTTGAATTAAAACGGAACGAATCGACCAAGAGTAAATGGTGCAGGCGGCCAAATGCCGCAGGAAGCAACGAGAAGCTTTTGTGTCGCTGGTGTAATTTTCCCTTTTTCCTACTCCTCTCCGACGAAGAGTGAGAAAAAAAGCCTAGAATTGCAACATTAACGTACCGCCGGAACCTAATTTTAATTTCAGCGATCATTAAGCTTCATCGTCCTCAGTATTTGGGACCATGGTTTGTGGGAAGCGTTCTAGTTCGTCGTCCTCCATTCCAATTTCTCGATTTATGGGCCAGCTTTCTATGATCCATTTCCCAACCGGAGTGGGTCGCAATTGCAACCACCAGATCGTGGTAGTGGTATCCGCGCGTGGGCGTAGCGAATGAATAAAAGCCCGAAATAGTACCTCTTGTCGGTCCTTTTTCCTTTCCTAATACTACTCGTAGCACTCGTTGCAATGCCGGCGCGTACTGCTCTTCGTACTGTAGCGTGCTTTTGTTTCTGAAGGCATCATGGCTAGTCGCTCCGACGAGCCGATTCGAAGCGAAAGGACGTTTAAATAAATCGCTCATGTCAGGGTGTATCAATGATTAATTAATTCTTGAGAAACTCATTATGCCGCAACCGGTAGTTGGGGTGCGGCGCACAACGAAAGCGTCCCTCCGAAAACCATCGCTTACCATCGTACAATTCTTTCGCACTGCCCATCAGTTCGATTCGATTGGACTGGAACGGAGCACGCAGCGTTTGCGGGCCGGGAAGGATTGGGATTGAATGCGGCCTCCTATGGGGAAAACGTTTCAAACCGAACACTCAGCGACCACGAACCATTTGAATAATGATGACCGTGGAGGCGCGTATACACTGTAGTCGCTCTTGATTTAGTGACCGGAAACTTTTGTGCGGATTATAAATACGCGCACCGTAAATTAAACCTAATCAAGAGTATCGCATTCGGTTGGCCGGAGCCACTCGTTAGACAAGGGAGCGAATCTTTGGGTGATGATTAATTTTGTGCTTAATGAACAGTTTGCAACATTCGGTTCACTAAGTTGTGATATATTTCATGAGTAGAATTTTATTTTAACAAACAGTCATCATGACGGGTATTAGTGGAAGTAACCAATCTATCAATTTCATTGGACAGAGAGCATTAATAAAGTTGTTGGGTGTTGTAAATGTGTGTCTCTTAATTAATTTGTTGGATGTGAAATGTAGCAGAAGATTCATAAATATTATTAGTAAATACGATTCCTTGTCGATCCACCGTAGAATAGCACATTCGTTTCAGTAATTGTTTTTACCTCGTTGTAACGCTTTTCGATACAATGACAACTTCCTTCCTTCATTTAAATAAAAAAAAAA
>JXWZ01001024.1:0-26707 GCA_000956215.1 Anopheles farauti No. 4
GCACTTTTTCAAATCGGGCAGTCGGTGACGGCCAAGATCAATTCGATTGCACTTCCGCTGCTACTGCTGCTGGTGGCTGTAGAGTCTGTGAAACGTTATTGAAACAGCTCTATTTTTTCCAATTTTCGATTGCTCAAGCAAGCGTACTTAGTTGCCTCTTTGTCCTGCTAGATTGTTTCTCTCCCTTCTGCGCACTGTTGGTTGGTATTTGACGGTTTTTCTCACCACTCTTTTTCACCTCGCAGCTTCTGTAGTTCGTTCTGCACACGTTTTGCACTCGATCGACCGCTTTTAGCGATGCTCCCGACCCTGTTGCAATTGAACAAATTAATTCATTTTTTTCCTCCGTATAAGGTATCCGGGTGTACAACTGCGCCGCACCGAACGAAAGTATGTGGGGAGATTACCGGTTAATTTTCTTTATTCTATCGATCTGTTTCGCTTACCCATATCTACCTCTCTTTCATTTGCTTCTAGAATGCTATCTTTTCAAGCCAGCAAAACCAAATTTTAATTCCAATTTCGACTGATTTGCAATTAATTATCGCCTGGTGCACATGTTACAGTGAGACGACAACAGTGAAGGCAACAAAGTTTCTGTCATTGCACAGGATTTGAAGTTTATTTTCTGCTATGAATATATCTTTAACTTGCGCACGAGTTAGCAACAATTCGCAGCAAAGCCGCTATGGATCCGGACAGTGATATTATCCCGACCATAAGGAGTATTAATTCATGCAAAATATTCAATGAATGATTGGTTAATTGCCCCACAAACTTTCGCACGGACAGATTACGATTAAGCGCACGTGAAGTAACGACCAGGAAATTATCCGAAATTGAAACAAAACGGTACTTTTACTATTCTCTATCCAATTTGGAGCTCAATGACGAATACGCAAACCTATTTCCAGCGAACACAAAGCGGAAGTGAAGCAATTCTGACAGCAGTGTTGCCAGAATAAATATGCACACTGTATTCCTCCATTACTCGAGGAGCATTGCTGCTATAAAATTATTCACCAACAATACTGCTTTTTATTGAAACATAAGGAATTTATCTTTTCAATCACGGTAACGAGAACGCTATAAGATAACAAATTTAAAAACTTTTTGTTGGAAATATAATACGTAGTGCGGTCATAAAGCTGTTGGTATCACTTGATCATATCGCATAATAAACCGATGCCAAATCCCACTGTCCGCCGGCATCTGTGGTTGCGGTGTTTATGTTTATTTACATTTTTAATTCCTTGTTTCTCTAGTTTACATTGCTTGTCGCTGTAAGATATTTTGGATAAACACCTATTGTAAAATATCTTTTATTTCTTTTAGCCAAAACTGTTGATAATTAAAATGATTAGTTCATGATACCGCGGTATCGCGGTTACGCGTAAACATGCGTTTTTAACTTTTTAACTGCATATAATAAACAGAGAAAATCTCTTCGATTGTGATTTGCTTGTTGGGTACGAGGTTTTTTTTCCTAGCACACTTGTTTACAGTTTTCCATTCATTTGATGTGCAAGCGTTCCTTAAATTAAACCAACCGAATTAATTCCCGGGCTTTTTTCTTTATGCTTCGTGAAGTGCAATGCCGAGTTAAATTATCAATTGCTCCAGATATCCGTGTTAATGAATTCATTTACGCTGTTCGATACGGTAGATTCTTTGTTCCATAGAATCGAACACGCAATACGCGCCAAACAACAAGCCGGTGTGGAATCAGCTGATCGTGAGTGTTAACATCAAATATATATTAATGCTATTGCCATTCATGTGATTTGAGATGTTTTGAAATAGCCATATCAGGATTCAAAATATGGTATCTTTCGTAAAAGCACCCCAAACATTCCTTGTCGTATTCAACAAAGTGGTAGCAGATTCAAAATTTCGATAATAGGGCCCACCCAATGGGCAATGAATGCGATAAAGTAACGTACAGTAACGTTCTTTCACGAATTGGGAAATGAAAGCTGCGGATTGTTTTTTGTTTTTACATACAAGAACTTGGAAACATATTTCAATTCTTATAATCACTATCTGGCCATGGAAGTCGAAATAAATCGATTCTTCTATTATTTGAATTGGTTTTTGTCATGGCGCTAAATATTTTAAATATTTGCCGCAAGCCGATTGTGTTACGTCGAGATCACATTTGTACAACTCTATTATCAGAAAAATATATAAAGTGGACAAAACAATTCGATTTTGAAAATATGATCTTATATGGGTCTACTGTGCGAATGCGGCAAATTAAATACCCATCCCAATTCAAACTATTCCTGAGCATTTCCCACAGTTGCTCCCAATCTGCCCCGATCATTCCCGAAAATTTTCTTCCAAATCGAAAATTGCCATTCTCCTAGCAAAATTTCTATTCTGTGTTTAACTATAGAACTATAGACTATAGAACTATAGACTGAACAAATACATTTGCTTATTACATAAACATACCCTCAGATATTTTTGGTGTTTTTCTTTCCGATTCCGATTTTAGATTTTTTGTATTTCATGTATGAGCGTTCACCTAAGCAAAGTATATGTAGTTTGCTTTTTAAAATACAATTTTAAAAGTTAGATAAATCATTTATTCTGATAAACTGCTTAATCTCAATTAGTTATACAAGTGGACAGTTTTCTCTCAAATACCCCTCCATGGCTTAGCTTGGCTTAGCTTAGCAATACAAGCATTCCGAAACAGTATTTTCTATTGTTGTTATCGCAAACAGTGTATCTTAATAATTGTATTGCTTACATAGACGGTATTGTTTTAATTTGTTCGTTTAATAGTAAATGATCGTTTCAAAACAAAGCGTGCTTATATTATAAATACGGAACGACTTTTTTTTTGTCAAATATTACCGTGTTTTGTTATCTTCTGATAAATTGTACATCGATAATTGACACTCCATGGCTCCCCGTGTAATACGCCCATTAGTTGCGTTACGATGCGTTAATATTTAATGCATTTGTCACTTGGGCTGTATGGAATTAAAAGTGCTCTCGGGGGCTCGCGATCGCGATCGAGAAACGCCAAAACTGACAGCAGCTCCCGAGGAGTCACGACGCGTATAAAGATGGCCCCCTAATTGAGTCGCGTTCGGTCAAAATCAACAGGTCGCCAAACTCCTGTTCACCGAAAGTTTTCGTACACGGGCTCTAGAATAAGCTGAAAATTTCAACAGTGATCAAGTGATACGAAATAAGTGTAATGTTCTTGGATCACATTCACTTTGTGAGTGTAGTGTTGTGAATCTGTGATTGTCCACAGCCTGCGAAAGTGTAGTTCCTCGGTGCCAGCACCACCAAAATGTTATGCGTCGTTGTTTGAAAGTGTTAGTGCATACATGATCAAATAATAATGATCGCCAAGGGCCACTTGTTGCGGTTGCTGCATCGACGTCAGCGGTGGTCTCTGTGGCTATAGTGCATGTAAAGAATGAGCATTGAAAGGGAAGGCATATCCACTCCGCAGCGCAGAGCCTTTTGGCATCATCACTTCTCCGATGAAAGCAACAAACGCGGCTATCAATCCGGCAGAAATACCAGCACATATGTGTAAATGAAGTTGATTCGTAGGTGCAGTGTGTGCAATTGTTTATATACAATCCGCTTTGAGTGGTTGTTCCAAGTGTCACAATATGTTAACGCTATTGACAGAATTGCGCTTCTGGTCCACCAGGGAGGACATCATCATCCAAGACACGGACCTCGGAACGACAAAGTAAGAATAATGCATATAAAGCGCATATAAAGCCACGGTGCAAAGGACCATCATTTGCTACGCAGAGGAAACATTTCCTAATCGATTACGCCAAAGCGCGTGCCACTCGCCGTCTGTTTAATATTGTGTGTTTTTGTGAATTTTCCCATCGCATCCATCCAAAACTGCGTCGTGCATCTTTGCATTAATTCCGGGGTCCCTCGCAATGTGGAGCATGAAAAAGCATGCGGGAGAGGGTGTCTCTGGCTTTAATCTATTGTCTTTGTGAGATGTTGTGACGTTCGGTTGCGGTTTTGCGGGCATCTTACACCCTCCCCCCGGGGGTAGCTTCATTCCATTGCCCATTTTGCTTACTTTTGAAGCTACCTCCATGGGAGTGTGGGAAGTAAATGGCTTTATGTGTTGTAACGTAAGCTTAAAACGGTAGAAGTATAAGAAAAAACGGCATGCGAAAGTAACACAATCACGGAACCCAAAATAGCTTGAAAAATGGAGTTACCCATCACCTACTCAGTTGGGCTGCCAACATGCACCGACATGTGCTAGAGTACCGATGGATTAAAAATGTGAAATTTCATATAGCTGATTATTCACATCAATGCGGCATTTGGCTTTTATAGAATAACCTAATCTGAGGGACATTGTGTGTAATTTTACGCATATAAATCGTAAACTAGCTAATAATAGCCACCCCTACTAGAGCAATAAAACAAGATCCTCTCAATATCGCGATCACGAGCCGCGATAGGTGTTCCTCCTGGGAACGAGGTAGCTATTAATTTATGCTAAATTACATTATCAATCTCTATCTTGCGCCATCATGCGATCACCTCAGTTTACCGAAGAATGTACTATTTTTGCACATTGATGGTGTCGCATGGAGATCGTGTATTTTATGAAAGTCAATGTTGTTGCCTGAAGCAAGTGCAGTGTGGATGCATGCCGTGTACTGCACCCGCACCCTCCTTTGCATGAGCGTCGCGATGCGGATGCGTGCGATCGTGATCTGCAATTAAAATGTACCGTTTGTTCATTATTATACCACCGAGATTGGTTAGCTTCCCTGGTTCCCTTGGTGGTTGTTGCTCGGTAAAGGTCATTGCGAACGACGTGCAATCATGCTGCTGGAGCGCATAAGTTGTATGCCCTCCCTGAATACAGAACATCCAAGGAAAATAGGAGATAAACTTTGTCGTCGTTGCTATCACCAATTTGAATGCTATGCTTTGCTCTGACATGCTTACATTTGTGTTATCAATGCATTCGCTCTGAGTTTCTACATTTCTCATAGTATTTTACATTTACAGCTCTGTCTGTAAATGTTCTTTTGTTCAATCATTACTGACAACTATTAATTATAACATTTTTAATAAAACTAACAAAATAGTAGTTAGTACTTAGTAGATGATTATGAATTTAATTTTCTACAATGGATGACATTTCCTTTCTTCATGCTCATGAATTTGAGTAAGGGTTTAATCCACATAAATTGTTCAGAAACTCGATAACAATATCTGAAATTTAGTGTTCATTGATATAATGTTATGTGACGTCGTTTGCTTACATATCACAATTATGTAAGCATATTACTTGGCGTTGTGATTGTAGCTAATTATTTTAATTATCGTGATTTAAATTGTTAATGCTATTGATTGTCTTGCAGATGAAAATAAATGTAAGATTTTGTTTGTGAACTATATGGATAACAGTTTGGTTGTAAAATCACATAACAGCATCAACATTTGACTGCTATCATATAGATGCTGTAATCTAAAACATTGGTGTTTATTCACAATGGTTTATTCCAATACTATGTTATTCTTTGTTTAATATCAAATATTGACGTATTTCAAAAGGTCGTTAAAAACGAGTAGGCACAACAGTTCAAACACTTGATGGATGCGATACGAAAATCAACAAACACACAACATTAATGCAACATCATTTTATTCTTTGTTTGAGAAGCAATGAAAAAAAACTATAATGACCCATAATTCCATTCGCCCTGACTTTGCATTATAGATATTGTGAGAAAAAAAACGACCCCAACCGAAACGTCCTTAGCGAAGGAAAGCGAAGTTACTGCGAATCTCGTGGACTTAAATGGAGCCTAGACAACAAAAAACCAAACAAACTACGTCACTCACTGCGTTTACTGGAGGACGAACTTCGCCAAAAGCGCCTAGTATACTGCAAATGGAAAAACAATTTTCTGCTTCAGATGATGCTCTCCAACGGTCTGCTGGTGCATCTGTCGATTAATCCTTTCACCGGTGATATCAATCGCATTTACTTCGATAAGTATCTGATCGGGAAGCTTATTTCGGAGCATATAACCGATGTTGTCATCACACAAAACCACATCCTCGTGGCGTACAACGAGAATCAGATCACGTTCGTGCAGCTACAGAAACCGACCGCCAAAAAAAATAATCTCGAAAAAATCAGCCTCATGGATCCGAAGATATACAACGTGCTGCTTAGCGGCACGGGATCGACGACACGCAAAGTTCCGAAGCGGTTGGTATGCAGCAGCAGTCTCAATCTCGTAATTGTGTGGACAAAATCGTCCCAGAACGAAGTGTACCCGTGGCGCCCCACGGTAAAGGACCAGGATCGTGCGAATCTGCACGTGTACAAACTGAATGGCGCACGGATGGAACTGTTGTGCTACTACTGGACTGAGTACGATCCGATTTCGGTGCAGTTTTCATTAATGAACGACTACCAGGTGCATTGCGTGGAGCAGAAGATTTCCAAAAAGGTACTTTTTGCAGTCGCAGTAAATGGGTGCAACTGTTGCAATGATTTATTAATGCATCCAACTTCCTCCGTAGGGTGAAGTCACGATCGACAGCTGCATCTATCAGATCAATAAGACAAAAATGCGCCGTGTAGCAGTTACTTCCATACCTCTGCAAACGCAGGTTTGCTGCAACGCCCTTAGTCCGGACCACGAGAAGCTTATGCTTGGTTGCATCGACGGTTCAATCGTGCTGTTCGATGAAGGCCGCGGCATAACGCATCTCGTAAAAGCCGCCTTCGTAAGTGTAGCCAAATTATGGATGCAAAATACAGTGCTATAATTACAGTGTCTCTCTTCTCCATTGCATCTTCATCATTTCGCACACGCCGACAGATTCCCACGTACGTTGCATGGCATAGTGACTCATCGGTGGTGATGATCGCAAACGAAAAGTGTCAACTGCAGTGTTTCGACATCGCTCTGTCCTGTGTGCGAATGCAGTTGCTGAGCGAAACGCACGATGGCATCCCGTCTGGCACATTCGATCTGTCCAACTACTTCCTCGGTCATCATGCGCCGTCTGTTCAGCTGGGTCGCCTGTGCTGGAGCAAAAAACCTGAGCTGATCAACCATACTGAAAAATACGCGACGACCGATTCCTTTTTGTTTTGTGCCTTCGAGCAAGGACCTTTGGCTTGCGTTCGTGTTGTCGGTGGATCGGGCTTGAAAGGTGACGTGCACACTTCCGGTCTTACGGCGGATGTGCTGGTGCACAAGTACATATCGCTAAATCAGGTGGAAAAGGCGATCAACATTCTGCTCAGTTTGAACTGGGACACGTACGGGGCCATGTGTTTGCTTTCGTTGCATCGGATAGCAAACTACATCTTCAAGCAACCGCTGGGCACGGAACGGGAACTGCAGTTGCAGAAAGCGCTTGGGAGCTTTCTGGTGCCAGTGAAATCGCTTTGCTACGAGACAGAACTTGAGTTTGGAGACCAGGTGAACGATATCACACTAAAGTTTTTCCACTACCTGTTGCGTAACCGATCATACAACAAGGCGTTCAGTTTAGCCATCGACATCAACGATGCAGATCTGTTTCTCAAGCTGCACGACAAAGCGAAAGCAGATGGGGATGCAGAGCTGGCCAAGGAGGCACTTCGGAAGGTAGACGATATCAATCGGATATGCACCGACCGGAGCGACAGTGAGCGTAAGTAAAAGTATAGCTACGTAGTTATATATGGTTGTTAAATTTAAATTTTTCATTATATTTCTAGATTCTCTTTGTTCAAACTCGTCCTGTTCTTTATGTGCGGACAGTTTCGATGATGAGGACGATGATTATGAGGATGAAAATGATGATAACGAATGTGATGATGATGATGAACAAATAGTTGATGAAGAGGATGAAGATCTTGACGAGCATGAAAACGACAGTAATCGTAGCGTAAAACGCCGTGTTGATGGAGCACATCTAGAACGGAGTTCAAGAACTAGTGTTGCGAAAGTCCGTGATGAGCCGGTACATCAGCCACAAATCGCAAACGATGGTCGTGAGAAAAATTTTCGTACATTCTCAACTTCGTCTGATTCATCAAAATCCTCCCATGTGCAACGATGGAATGATCAACACAATGATCGAACAGCTAAAACGAAATCATCACTCGCTCATCCTCCGTTGCCGAAAACGAGTGAACTTACCTCAAAAATTGTTCCAAAGCTCGAAACTACGTTTACCAACACTAACAGCAGACAGGGAAGCAATTCCAAAACGGGTTTGCTGCAGCAGGAGACTTTCTACGTCCACCAGGATAGACCTCCACTGCCATATGTTTCCAAAAAACCACCCAGTCAGGGCAAACCAATTACGCAAGCAGTACCCTTTGCCATGCAGCGTAGCCATACCGCAATGGCTTTGAAACTGTCGAAGCAGCAACAGTCGCGAATTGTGGAATCGAAACTGAAAGGAAAGTCTTTAAGCTCCAGCAATCTGTTGTTGCTGGACGATAGTTCCCCATCCTACGGACATACGGTTTCCGGTGTGGCACCGGTTGGTCCCGGTATTCGAGCGCGACAAATCATTAATCCTCGAGAAAAAGCTGCAAAGTATTGTTTGTACTCTTCAGCCGCCAACAGTTTATCGATGGATCAGCTAGATGTCTCGAATGGTGTGACAAACCGTGGAGGATCTTCTTCCATCGTTTCGCCCCATTATGTTGAGTATAGCGAGATGGCATTGACGACTTCCCGTACGAGTGCTCCAGCTTCTACTTATCATCATCACCATGATAATTCTCATCAACCTGTCTCGGGACAGCAGCACGTTGTGATCGATGTTGTTCCTAAACCTGTTGGCAATGGTACATTCCCCGGAGGAGCTTTGTCATCGTACACCACGCAACCGTTGGGAAATAGTGTAGGACTATCCGGATCGGCAACCAACATTCTTGATCAGACGATCGGTATACCATTAGTACAAGATGAACCGGATTTCATAAGACGTCCGGGAATGGGCCGGAAACCACCGCCTCTTCCCCAACCGTCCTGGTATCCGGGTGCTAGCGCTCCGTCTAGCAATTCGAACAGCAACAATGGCCCTCGCACCATCATACACCAATACCCTTTGATATCTGGTAACATTCCTTCCAAGTTTCAGCTGCAGCAGCAGCAACATCAGCCACCGTTTGAGTTGCAAATGGCTACAGCTGGGACAGGAAAATATGGTACCAGGAAAAAACCTGACGCACCCACTGCGTCAATACTATCGAATGGTGGTAGTAGTTATTCCAGTGCTGGACTTTCGCAACAATCTGCATTGAGCACCGGAACCGGAGGACAAAGTTCCGGAGTGAATCTAGCAACGGCTGGTTCCGGTGGCATCGGAAGCAGTGGTGCCTCATCATCTTCTTCCGCTACAACGAAGCGCGATGGGGTGGAAAAAAATAAAGTAAAATTTTCCGATACCGTTACGGTTGCGGTTGTGCCGGTAAGAATATAAGCCCCAACTAATACCCCACTCCGATTGACACAATGAAACGCAACAGATACTCATAATTTGCTTGCACGATAGGAAATTCCACGAAAGGAAAAGTTGCTAGTTGAAAAACTACGTAAACAACCATTGCAGCCTAGGCCGGTAGGGTATGGACCATTTTCCATCGCCGATCCAAAGCGTGAGCTCGCGGAAAGTTTGCCCCTGTGCCATCCGAACGAGGATTACCTGAAAGATTTTACTCCAATGCAAGGTAACAACATGTGGTACAATATACAGGATATTATTTATTTCTCTCTGTTTCGATTTAACCATTAACCGACGATCTTATAATTCTTTAACCGACTTTTCCAGATCTTATCAGCAATGGAAATGGTGAAATGGAGAAGAAAGAAGAAGAAAAGAAAATTCCCAACATTAAAGTAGTTCATTTTGGTGTGGTTTAATATTTATTCCTGAACTCTGGGAATCATTTTTCGACAAAGCAGTATTGTATGTGTATGGTTGATTTTATACGTGTATTTTATTGACATAAATTTCGTTGTTATCCGTCCAGGAAGTGTTAAAACATTTCAGTTGCAGAAGCAGTGTATTAAGTTTTCAGTTGTATATTTATTGTACTTATACATAGTTTAAAACATTAAATAAGTAATTTACTTGTCTAAAGAATAGTGAAATATAAATACCTCTGGAACACTTTAGATCTGTTGTATTTTTTGTCAGGTGCTATTGGTCCAAATAGTGTTCAAATAGTTTTTTCGGTAATTTATTACACAATGTTCTTTATTCATTGCTCATAACTACACATCTGTCATCCAAGCGATCGTTATAGAAATTATTTGTTACCACGATTTTTAGTTTGACAGCTGTTTGTTTACAAATGCAAATTGCCAACAACAATCGTATTTTTGCTGCAAGGACGCCAGCATTCAGCCGGGTGGTTTGTACAATTTAAATATTCAATTAATTAAACCAATATGGATTCGAATAACATAAAGTCTGAGGTATCAGCAACGGACATGAAAAATAAGGTCAAAGCGTGTACGGGTCGAGAAACCCACGAAAGAATGAATTTCCTCTATCAAGCATCCACGCTCTTGTCCCAAACAAACCCGCGGCTTTCAGCCGTGTACGGGAAGCTTGCAAAATCTATTGGAAAAAAGGCAGTCCTCCGGATGTAAGTAAAATTTATTAAGAAAGTGTTTCTATGAATAAATCCGTTCGCTTTTCACAGGGAGCCAGCCATTAAACGCACACTTTGTGTACGTTGTGGTGTTTTCTTGAATCCCGGAATTACTGCCGAGCTTCACGATTTCCGTCGTAAGAAACACTGTTATCTGCAAGTGGTATGCAAATTGTGTAAATATTCTAAAAGTTTTAACAACAATGAAAATTATCAGCTCTGGTTAGATAATCCTAGTTCCGTTGTCGAACGAATAGAGTTTGATAAGCAATGTTGAAGTGTTAAGATTACGTTGCTGAATCTTTGGACTACATTTTGACAAATGTAATATAAATAATGAACGTTGGTTTTACAAAAATAAATCATCCATTTATTGAGCTATCATTTTCAATAACTTACACGAACAAACAGTGTTACACTTTATACAATCAAATGTTACATACATCAGCGTAGCTTATTTGAGAACATATAAAGTATGGCACTTCCGGCGCTAATCAGCTGAATTAGGACTCCAATTCGGATTTCCTCTATATTACGTTGACGTTAAATCATCCGAATACCTTATGTCAAACAATTGCAAATAGTATTTTACGAACGCAGCAATCGAATAACAGGTTACCTGCCGATCTTAACTTTGGCTCGCAGGGAATTCTCACAATATCGAATGGAAGACCACCGACTTTCTCATTTCGAAACATTATTTTCTCGCAGTGGTAGCATCCGATACATGTTTGTATGCTCCTAGGACATGATTATGCGTCACATCACGTTCTTTTTCTTCGTCACTGCTAGTCATACTATTGAATCCTCACGATTCTGCCGTACTCAGTCTTACGCTTGATTTAATATTCATAACAATTCTAGCCTAAACAACTATACACTTTTGCCAACGTGAACAGTTGGAAACAATCTAACTAACGTAGTGCTATTATTGTATGTGTAAAGCGTTGACTTTTGTAAAATAATAGCTGAATCTCAGGAAAATAATGAAATAAGCATCTCAAACAGGACGTGAGGGACAAAGGGACTGTCCTGATTCTTGAGAAATATGAAATTAACGTTATCTTTATCACCCATAAGTTTCCTATAAAGGCAAACAAAAAATAGTTTAACAAATTAATCCTAGTGATATAGCATTCCCTCCTGCTCTTGCTGCTTGCAGATAAGGTAATAATTGTAAATGTTGGATGCTGATCTTACGGCTGCTGAAACTGAATGACAAAGATGATGTCGTCAACAACTTAGCACACTATTGCTCGTACTTAGCATTTCGTCCGCTGGACGTCGCGTTACATTAATCATACAAGTCCCATGGGACTTTCTCTAACCGTTCACACATAAAGTACTTAACTTCATACGTAGACACCTATTATTATCGAATCAAATATTTCGTATAAATATCATCAATCTGTAGTGCAGAAGATGTCGTTCGTTTTCGCTTGTTTCTTTCAATAAATCGTTGCGCATCGATGTGTGGCTGGAGTGTTCGGGATCATTGCGACAGGCCAAACAGCTTTAGTGCATTGAATGCGGTGGCCAAGGCTACGTCTTCCGGCTTTTTGTTCATGAATGCCGCAATCATTTCGACTATTGCCGGCAGACTGCAGGGTTCGTTGCGTTGAAAAGTGCAGTAACGGTGTAGATAGAGCAGGGAGCGTTCCGTCAGACCGCCTTTGACGTGCTGCGGCAACTTGGACGCCCGAGTGTTCGGATACATGAACGGTGAGTCTGTTTCCACCAGCAAACGCTCCATAGGTAGTCGACCGTCTTCGAGCAGCTTCCGTACGCCGGTGTCGGATTTGTCCTAGCGAGGAAACAGATAAACAAGGCAACAGCAATTATGGTAGTAATCATCTATGCTAAGCCAATATTTGCACTCAGTCTGTCTTCAACTTTGCTATACATTTACCTTGCACAAATAACCGGTCAGTGAGATGTAATAATCACGCTCCAGATACTTTAACGCTTCGTCCGTTGTACCCATGAAACCTCGGACAATGATCGGTTGTGCTGGTTGGAATCTAGTGTAAAGAGCGGAGAGGAAACACATAATACATACATAAGTTCGGCTGTACATTAGAATACCAGCATGCGATTTGCGGTTTTGTGTGCCTACTTCGTTAGTATCTCCAATACGTCTTCTTGTGCCGATCGTTCGTGGATCAGTATGGGTTTCTGGAGTTCGCATGCAAGTTTTAGCTGTCGCTCGAAGATCTCCTTCTGAATGAATGGTTCGGAAAAGTCACGCTGATAGTCCAGCCCACAGGGTCCGATAGCGACACATTCGGGCGCACTGGCCATCACCTGGAAGTCATGCCAGGTGCTCGGTTCTTCGATTATCGATTTAGAGTCGTGCGGGTGTATGCCGGCCGTCGAGTAAATGATGCCGGGATAGATACGCGTTAGCCGGAGTGCTTCTTTGCTTGATTTTACCGATGTACCGGGGACCATGATCTTCTGTACGCCTAAAAATCCGGAGAAGAGACATTTTTTATAAAACATGTAACTGACATAGCCAATAAACAAAATTTAAGTTAAGTAAGTATTCATTATTGCACACATTACTATTCGTATTCGTATCAGAACCTTTTTTCATATTCTTACGCTCTAGTAATAAGAAAAAGAAGTAAACAAAGATGTGTTGTTAAAATCCGAAGATGCACCCGTGAAAGAACATGCGCTTTTCAGGGTGCTACATGAACAAACAATAACATGCTAACTTTTGCTAACCCGGTCCAACCGAGCGAAGCAAAGCAAACATAAATATGAACATCACATGTTTCCACTTACAAACCTCTCCTACCACCTCCTTCCCATCGGCTACCGGATCAGTCTAGACATGTTGGAAAAATTAATGCCGACTGGAGCCGGTATAAGCTAAAAATTATGCGCTTTATAAAAGTGTATTTCGCGTGTGCTACCGCTTGGCCACAGCACATGATTGCGATGGAGAAGTTTGACTTTCTTCCTCTGCTTACCTTGTCAATGAGGGGTAAGGGGGCTCTCATTGAAATGCGCTCGCCTTTGTCGCCCAGCGCAATTCATTGAAGCGCCTCTTCGCCAATGGAGGTGGTGGCTAGTAGACGAGAAAAGTTCGTGCATGCAAATAAGCACAGGGCTGTAAACATACGGGAAAGTAGCATGAAAAACGTGCATCCCCGAAGAATGTAAGCTACACGAAACTACACCAGGAAAAAAAAAACGCAGAACGCAACAACTGGCGGAACCGAAGGAAAAAATCAATGGCCTGTTTATGTGTTTTGGGTAAGACGATGTGAGGCGAGGAATTAGACCGACGGTGGCAGGGATGGGAGGAAAGGGCTAGCTTCTGTTTGCAAAAGACTATAAAGCAAGCAAACCACGTGTGTGCATTTATTCAGTATGTCTAAGGGATCTGCTAAGGGGACATAGGTGGACTTAGAAACATGTTTCCAGTTTGATGGAGACTTTTTTTCTGGCGCGTTACATTGTGGTACTCTACAATTCGCACGGTCACACATACTGAACTACTAGTGTTTGTAAGATATCTTATGAATCTCTTAAGGAGCGAAAACATAACACCTGTTATGCATTTGTTATTTGTGATACGCTTCTCATTGCATTAAGTATTGGTTCTTTCCTACAGGTTCGCGCCATTTCGAAGGTGTTTCTAGTATTCCACATGCTTTATGGATCAAATTGGATAGCAACGAAACCGTGGTTGCGAACATACCCTTTCTACCCTATTTTCATTCTTATTGCCCGACTTTATTTTATCGATAACCTGCACTATACCACAACGTCACTCAAAATCACACAAAACTGTC
Source organism: Anopheles farauti No. 4 (assembly GCA_000956215.1). Lineage (NCBI taxonomy): Eukaryota > Metazoa > Arthropoda > Insecta > Diptera > Culicidae > Anopheles > Anopheles farauti No. 4. The sequence continues at coordinate 14,461 of JXWZ01001024.1, forward strand.
CTCAGTCCTGATGTTAACGCGAAAGTCACATTGCACCGCGTAGCAGCTTGAATGCGGTGTATAAACCGCGTCATTCAGTACAGCCAAATTATCTCACATCCTTCATGACAATTCCCATTTGTCGTGAATAAGTTATGCAACGCCAACTATGCTATCGAACGTTTTGATATTATTTTTTTAACCACACATTTCATTTTACGCTATTTGTTTGTCACGATACGCGAACTGTTTTTAACTTTCCGTATCCGTCCCGAACGGCTCTCCCCACAATTAACGCAATTTAATGTTTTTTGCTTTTTAACGTATATAGCGCACGGCACACACAAAACCTAAAGTAAATCATTTCGTTTTAGTTACGCATCATTTGCGGTGCTTTTTTGCGAACCATTGAATGGGAAAATCTATTTCGCTCGCCTCGAGGTCGATTTCCATTGTTGGTCGTAACCGAAGAAAATGCAATTTCAAGACCAATGGCCACTGCGGCTAAAAGGAAGCGACTTTGTTTTATTATCGCGTGCAATTTAACATAACTGCTGTTTATCCAATGCGCATATAGCTGAGTATTGTAAAATTTTATATTTCTTAAAAGGTGACCTTCTTGTGAGTTAAGCTGGCCATTCTCGTGAAAGAGGCTTATTGTGGGAAGCATTTATATTTGAAATAGAAGACATTGTAAAATTGTACATTGTAGTGGGTGTTGGTTAACAATCGAATGCCGAGATTCAAATTTATTCGAGAAACTTTTGTCGAAATATTTTTGATTTTCCAAAGATTCGTAATCGTCAAAACATTCAAAAATGTTTAAACGATAATGAAATTTTCAAATTTACACTAACTTGCATAGCTCTCAAGACATTAACCCTAATGAATGTTCAAAAAACGGATCTTCATGAATGAAACACCAATGCCATGTGAAATCAAAACTCGTTATGAATCTTCGGAAACATTATTATTTATTTTAATGACTCGGGTTTGGAGAAATTAATCCAGATTAACAAATCTTAATCGCAGTGACACATCGAGCAACATGTTCGCGCATGGGTACATACTCTCTAACTACATACTCTATTAACTAGATGATCATCTCATACTTTGCACCGTAGGAACGGTACGGTGTCGATCGCATGCAAAATGAAACCTGTCGTAGGACGTCAACATATGCAATGTTGCCGACTTTTCCATGCAACGCACCTTATAAGGAAACGAGGAATAGCGAACAGGGTAGAATGGTGGCATCACCATTCAGGGTTAACGCGATTTAGTTGGAGCTTCCAAAGGCCTAGCAGCAGAACCAGTTTGGTCGATCTGTTCCGTGCGCAGTCGGTGGCAAATCGGTTCGCTGTGGCGGGTGGTTGAAGGATTCGCACAAACTTTGCCTTGGTCGCAATAACCATCGCGCTGTCCGGGAAAAGGTGTTGCATAATCTGGCCCAAAGTGGTAAAAGGTACACCCACTTCATAATCAAAGAGAATGTGTATAGATTCCTGCGTTTACAACGGCTTGCATGTAGCAATAAACTGCTTTCTGGCACATTATTCGATTATGAGACAAGCTTGTAATGGAATCGGAACAATTGCGTGAATCAGGAGCAAAACTTGAAAAATACGACAGTAGATTTTCCTTTCAAAGTGTTTCTTTTCAAACTCCCTGCGAACTCTGTTGCATCTCCCTTCGGTGCATGCCGGGCATTGGTTCCGAGTGTCACGATCTTGATTGAGTTTAATTTCTCAACCATGCTCTGGCCTCGCTCTCGCCAGTTTACTTTCAATGCCGCTTCCGTCCGCTAACGATTGCATGCTTCACTGGGAGAAGCAAATAAAACGCATAAAACTCTCGACATTCTTGTGCTGCCACCGTTCGTTCCGTTTCTCGGGCGTTCTCTTTTTCTTCTATTCACACCATACCAAGCGCGTAATTCTATCTGCCTTAGGGTTAGGAACGGCCGGAACCGAAATGTGACCGGTGGTGCTGGCATGTATGCACATAAAAATGCACTAATTTACGAGTATGAAAAGGGGCAGCGAAGTAGAAAGCAGTCAACCAATTGTGCAGCTTTCAGTGGGCGGTTTAAAGAAGTGAAGATTTTTCGATTTGACCTCGGGGTTATGTGTGCATCCAGTAAAGATTTCTCCCTTTTTGGAGCACCACCACCATTGCCGATCCGATGGTTCGATGTGTTTGTTTTCGTTCATTCTATGCATTTCGAAAGTGTTTAGGACCATTTGGACCAGATTGGAGATTGGACTTTCCGAAGCAGTTCACGGGACAACGAACAAAACCAACTGAACACAATTACGATCGGAAATTTTTTTGCCATATCCTGTGCATCATTCTTGAGCATCGCTTTGCAAAAGACTATCATAATAAAGTGGAAGAAATCGACCTTCTGTTGGCGGACTTAGCGGACTAAACAAACCGAATGCGCATGCGAACCCAACACGGTTTGGCAGACTGCGCCCGACATCCCAACGGCTTGTCGTGGATGCTTCGTTGTGGTCGAAAATTTGGTTTAATTTTAGAAATGCGATCATATGCGATCACAAACAACATCGCATCATATCGCGCAGATTCTCAGGAGAGTGTGAAGTACATACACACTCACAATCGCTGCCATTTTCATTTGTGTGTTCTTTATTTACAATGGTTTTACAATGGTAAGAATGAACATGAGTTTGTAGACTTATCGATGTTCAGAACAACTGGATCTGGATGAAAGTGGCGAGTGGAAAAAAAAGTTCAGTGCTGTTGTTATGCAGTGGCATTCCTGCATTTGTTATTCCTACATTTCTTATTTGTTTCGATGCATTATATAAATGATTGGCTCGCAAAATGCAAAGCATGAAATAAAAATTCAAACGAACCAATTTATATCGAAAAATTGTTTACAATATCGCAAACCAGCATCAATTAAACCCCTGGTCGCACACGGAACAAAGCGTGCAAGCTGTTGTACCATGCACATAAGAAAAAAAATCTGCTGCGGACGAGAGCCTTATGGAATCGGAAACTCCAGAGGAACACGCGTAACATGTGCGATAAAAAGCACTTTTTTTTGGAAATTGAAAGTGCTTAGCGGTAGGGGAGACGTTTGAATCTGCCGGAACTACCGGAGGGCAAATGAAGATGCTGATAGGAAATAAAACGCAAACAGCACATGCTTCTCATAAGCCGACACCCCCGGGCAATCGTGAAGTGAAACATTAGCAAGAAAAAATGGAAAATGATAGACTTTTTTTTCTTGCAACGCGCCCATTCACTCCACTCCAATTCGATAGAAAGTGAAAATCAAACACTTCTCAAGCGGAATCGAATAAAAAACACACCCGTTGAACGATCATGCTGCCGCTGGTGTATGCTGGTCGATTGAGATGGATGTGGCTCGGAATAATTCCATACTGTTTCGAGCCGGTGCCGGCGAAGCTGAAGCTCGTTCAATTATGAAGCACTTAAGCATCGCTAATGCCAAAACCACCACCCGGTGGCTCGGCTGAGCTTTGACATGCGGAAATGGACACGTTCCGGTCCGCTTGAGAAATGAGAAAACTGCCCATTACGGCGGGCCGTACCGAGGCGGAGTAAGCGTCATCTTCACCTTGTCTCGGTGTCCATACATCCAGTGGGTGGATGGATATGATATGCAATAAAATGTGTAACCAATTTCGGGTAGTTTTGTTTTCTTTTGCGAGCTTCAACGGAAACCAATTGCTTCTGTTTTACAAATAAGCGCTTTACCCATAAAGCGCTGCACGATTTTCCTTTCGATGGACACGATATCTCTTGGGAAAATTATCATAAATAGAGAAAACGAAATTATCAATGTTGGCACTTTCGAATTAGTGAGGTGCGGTGTTGTATATGGTTTAAGCCTACGATGCCCCTCACTAAACCCGAAATCGAACGCTTTAATATATTATTTTGTTTAATTCTTCTTTGCAGCGAATGAATTTTCACTGATTCGCATTTACTGTGAATGAATCAACCTTCGTCTTATGCAGCTAGTACGTTGCAAGAATGGGCGATTATCGCACAGGATATTTACAACTGAAGCGGTGTGCTGCAGCCGCAAATATTAACAGATTCTTAGTCATCTTTTTTGGGATGACTCGGGTGGTAAGCAGAATGCATAACGCTACCGGGATCGATTGTAGCTTGCCGAGGCGTAAAATACACCATCAATCGACCGTCCGTTCAACCGATTTGGTAGCGTAGCTTCTTTCTATTTAAGGGTGCTAAGTGTCTGGTTCTCGGAATGCGTCATGCATCAGCTAGTTTCCGACGAGGAGGAGCACCACTCAATTAATGCGTGCGATTATCTGCTCTTGAATGCTATATGCAGACAATTTAAAGGACGGAGTGTGAGGTTTAAACATACTAAACATTCAGCACCCCACGTCAACAACGGTGGCTTTGGTGTGATCGCTTCATCGAGTGCCCGTGTGATTGATGATTTCTTTGTGCACTGTGGATATGTCTGTGGATCGATCGAGTTACGGGCGGCATTTTTATAGCATGATTGCTGCTGGTTAGCAGTAGAACCGTATCCCACAAGAACAGATCCGATACGGGCGATTGATTTTTATTGGCTAGTGCAATCAAGAATAGTGCAACCAAGCGTTACTTTGAAAGAAGTTATAATAATATAATAAAACATATGCAAAATGAGTATAGTATCAGGTATGGTACCTAACAGCAGTATCATAATTTGATTTCAATACATTAGAGCAGTTGTTTAGTTTTCTCCCAGCCGTTCATGAAACCAGTGTCATTCGTCGGTTCTAAGTTAGCCCAGGCCGCGAGAGAAAAGAGTTCAACGAAAACAGTCACCGAAGAAACCGATTTAATAGCCACCTTCATATGGGACTTCCTGTTGGCTTCGGAAAAAGCACCCACGTCTGCCCAAACATATACACACACACACATCTATCACACGTTGCATCTGACGCTATTACCAGTTCACGCCAAACTTTCACGGGCGGCACAACCTGGGTAGGAAATTTCGATGGATAGTTCCCCAACACAGCGCACAGTTCGTCAGCTGATTGCGTGATCACAATTGCTACTTTCGGCGCGTGGAAGTCCACCATTGAACACACGTGCATCAGCAGGGGGAGTGCAGAGGTAATCAGGGGTGGTTTTCTCTGCGCGGTCCGCGGAAATATACGCGTCGCATCGTTACGCACGAAAGTATGCGGTGATCGTCACGATGAGGTGGCGTAAGTTCATGAACGTTGTCCCGTGGTTTTTTGTCTCTGCCGAGGCCGAAACCGGTGTAGGATTTGGCCGGCCTGGTTTGTTGTTGTGGATATCGAAGTGTCGTTTCTACCCTTCAAAATCAAGCACAGCAACAAGGGTAATAAATAAATATTCATTTTTGTTTATGTAGTCGTCGAGGCGTAGTATGTTTGGTTCTGATTTAGAACTGACCGGCTTTCGTTAGTTTCACTGGCCTTGATTAAATGTTGCTTACTCCATTCTTTGAATGTTGTAAAATACGTTTGTAAATAAGAAACGTAGATAAAATGTGTCTTAGAGTAGCGAGCTACAAAAAAATAAGATTAGAAAAATTAAGTTTACAAGTAAACCGGATGCAAAAGTAAACCTAGTACGTAGTAAAACGACCTAGTAAAACATACTTGTGATAAAAGTTCAACAGCTCGGGCCTCATTTGGAGGTTGATAGTGATATTTTCATGTTTCGATTTCGATACTCATCGAATTATTAAATTTTATAAACCAAGTAATCGATAAATGGTAATAAATTTATAACAAAATTATCAGTTTTGTGCATGGTTTAACGCTTTAGAAGCTCAACTGCTTGATGTATTGGATTATGTTTTATATATAAACAACTTATAAAAAACTTTATTTCATGTTCCATTTTTCAAAAAACAAATCCTCTTCATTGCTATCTTCTGGAGGAAAGTGAATCCAAACATTAGAACGGACAAAGTTAATAGATTTCACATGGAGAGTTCTAGGCTTTACAGTGAATCAAACCATACTAGAATAACCTTGTAATCTAACACACAAAAACCCGTCAAAATTTGGGTCCCTCGTACAAGAGAAACTGCTCCATATTTCAAGGATAAGTAAGGTAGCGACGGCAGCCACACCTTTACAAGGGGCGAGCCAGAAACGCCATCGTCACCTTGTTTCGCAAACCGTGTTTTCGTGCTTATTGGTTAGCTTTCACTGTGTGTTTCCGTTGCCGATGTGGTTCACCGATCCGATGTGTTTTACTATTGGCAACGCCTGCTGTGCCAGTCCCGCTCTTACTGCCCTTTTGCAAGGGCTGCAAACCAGCATGAAAGAAAACGTGAAACTTTACTCCACTTGGCTCACATTATTTCGTTCCATTGCAACTTGTTTCCCTCCTCCCGATATGGGGATGTAGTATGTTCAGTGTGCGGGAAAATGTGTCATAAAAAATAAACAAACAAACCAACCAACCAATGCTATAAAAATATACACACACACCTGAAACAACCTGTCCGATAAGATTAGTTTGTAGCAGTTGATAGTAGGGCACAACACGGGTCTATTGGAATGGACTGGCATAATATAAAGCCCAGGTTCCGTTTGGCTATTTCATACGCTTCGCTATATCAATAATGAAGTTTCTCTGATGTCACCCTCCCTGGATCCGCGCTGCCCTTCCGAACACTTACCGGAATCCTTTGCGCGCTGTATCACCGAATCCAGATCACGGATGTACTTCTTGTTGGTCAGATTCGCACCGACATCGACGACGATGAGATTCTCGTAGCAGTGCTTCATTTCGTCCTCCTGCATGTTGGCCATGGTTGTTGACTTGTATGTGGTGGTGAGTTGGTGAATGTGTTGTTTTGTCACTTCTTTCGCGAACACCCAAAAACGCTATCTGCCCTTTTAAATTTCCTGTGTTGGTTGTTTTATAATGGCACGGTTTCCAGCGTTGTTGCGGTATCGCGTGTGGATCGACCGTTTTTTTCCTACTAATGAATTTAACCGAGCTCTCCAAACCGATTGTTGTCACTGTTCCAACTGGAGCACTGCGATGAAACAACAACAAAAAATCGAACGTCGTTGGTGTCGTACGTGAAACAGGACTGTCGGAAACTGATCACAAAACGATCAAAACCGCAAAACACACTCACTGGATTACTCGTTAACTCGCAAAACGTGTCGTCTGATGACGTCGCTAAGAAAACCCCAAAAACCACTACTTTTGCAAGCACACAAACACACGCGAACACAGTACCGTACACACCCAATCGAGGTCAGGATGGTAAGAGGATGCTGAACGGCGGTGTACGATCTGCGGTACACGAACTTGAGAACCAGGCGCCACGGGCAAGAAGGCAACGAAAACAAAAAAGAGTTGCACCTGGCGGTCTATTACGGGGGGCAGTGGGCAAAAAATTGGCCGAAATCGTGGTATTTGCGGCTGCTGTTGCTGCTGGTGGGACAGGGTTCGAGAAATGTGGTCGGTGTTGTAGATCCTTCTACGTTCATGCCCTTCTTCCTGTTGTCTGTTTCTGCTCCTGTTCCTGCGTCGTAGCGAGCTTGATGATCGTTGTTACGTGCGTTCTAAATTTCACCAGTTCAGCTCGTTATGAATGAGCGCAGGCCGTTTGCAATTGCGATGAAATAGTAGACCACAAAAAAGGAAGACGACTAGCAGCGATATGATGTTGTGCTTGCTATGCTATGCCAGCTGTTGGATGAGACACAAACCCCGAATGAAGTGTGAACACGCCACGCACAGGCTTATTTCGCCACGATCGAAATAACGACTCTACACCGATGGCCACCACACACTACACTACGCCACCATGAAGCAGCAATGCGACGAACGCGCGAGTCCTAACCTTCCACCGCGAGATCGACTTATCGTACGGCCAGAGCGGATAGTGCGTATACTCTTTCGAATCCGCGGTTTTACCCTTCGTGAGCGCAGAAACGCGAGCAAGAGAGCGCGATCGCGGATGGTCCATAGGCGGGGAGACCTTTCTCGCGGATCGCGTCTTGACGTATAGCAGTGTTAGTTTTCGCGGCTTTAAACGCGCTGAATCGCTCTCTCGCGTTGACGAACATTTTAGCGGATTCTGGCTTCTTTGCATGTGCACACATGTAAATAGGAAAACCAGTCCCATCACCAACACAAAGCAACGAGAAGGAAACAGAATTCAAGAGTAATACGCAATGCTACATCATTGAAAGCATAACAGTGCTCAAAATTATAGCAGCAGCGAGTTAATGTTAATTCCAAACTAGTTTCACAAAGCAGTTTTACTCATTAGAACTGTCGAACCTAGTGGCTTTGAATACGAATGGAAGGAGTATGCGAATAATTTTTGAATTTAAAAGAAAAACATTTATGAATTTAACAAAAGCAGTGGTACTTGATAAACATTGAAATGTAAAAAAAAATGTCCCACATATTCCTGCCAAGCGATCAAGCGATCGCATCCTTGTATGAAAAAATTTCATTTATTTTTAATTTATTGTTCCCTTCCATTTCTTCATACTAGTTTTCATAAAATTATTATTATCAACAATATTGACTATATTGACTATATATGATTGTTTCAAATTTAAACATAATTGAATCAATTATGTATGTTTGTGAAAAAATGTGAATTAAGTGTAAAATTGATATTTGAACCGACTAGTATGTATTTCCGTGTGCCATGCAGTTCGGCTGGTGTTAATTTATGAGGTAATTTATCTAAAAAGGTACCAACAACATGGCAAAAAATACAAACCACAATTTACCAATTCTTGCTATAAAGGCGTTTGCAAAAAGCTATTTTTTTGTTTTGTTGACGTTATTCTGACTATATCTGTTTTCTATGGCCATCTGTGATCAACGAGAGTCCATAGTATGATCTTAAGAATTGATACAGCCGAAAAGAGAATAAGGACTGTGTGGTAGTGATATTGAAGATTAAAAGCAGCCCTGTTGTGGTTAACAAAAAGGTGTGTTTTGTTTTGGGAAGCAATCACTAAACAATTTCTACGTGCAATACATGATAGCGTTGCTTTTTACAAAAGTTACTCCACTCTTTATTTGCTCGTTTGCAAGAGGTAAATATACTTTTTCTAGTATTCAATATGAACCTCCGGTACAAGAGATGAGCGGAGCGGAAAAAACTAGATCATCTTATAGACCGTTACAATTTACATCGTACAAGATTTGAAGCGGCATCCAAACGTTGGAAAGCTTGCTCAACCCTTAGTTTTCTCCCGTTCAACAAGGAATTCGGAATCGGTGGCCCTATTTGTTACACATCACTAGTTGCGTTCACACGATACCACATTCGTGGGTCAGACATAAGGGGTTTAAACTTTTAATTCTGGGGTGGTTCGCTGAATCAATTACTCCAATCGCGCTTCTTACCGCTTGTTTGATCAAGCAGAGTTTGTTCTTATCTGTATGACTGGCACCACAAACTGTTCCACTGTTCCAAAGTGTGTTCGTCATCGATCGAACGCGTGATGATAAGCGTAAATTCTTGACAATATTCCACTCTCGCTATGTCGCTCTAACTAGCAAGACCGTCGCAGCGACGATGCACTATCGCTATTGGCAACGCATTATTCTCGTACGAGTGTCACTTTTGTTGTGGTTCATTGTGTTGGAATGCGTTTGATCGAAGACGAACGATTCATGTTGGACAAACTAACAGTAAACTGTCCATGTAAATTTACTTTTCGATTTGCACATCTAAATGGTGAACTTAGTTTCGAAATACACGGGTTACACTGGGTTTTCGCACACAGCCGACAAACACCTTCACCGCCACACACGGACAAACAACAACAAGCGACGAGCGACAGTTTTTAGCCAGAGCATTCTGAAAACATCATCACGTTAAGGACCTACTACACGGTAGCCATATGTATTGCTTTGTACATCACATATTTTAATTTGGAAAATTGCAAACATGAAAGCATTTGCTGCAGTTTTGTTATGATTGTATGTTGTTCAGGTTCAGAGGTAAAGAAATGAAAAGAAATGTTTTGTCGTATTTATTATTTCTCCTGCTGTTAAGCCGTGAACACTGAGATATCAAAGTTGTAAGAGCGCAAGAATAACGACGTCTGAATTTGAATTTGTTTTCATATATTTTATTAAGCAGTTTATGTGGCATTACACCTTAATCGAATAATGCAATAAATATTACATTGATCCAGTTATAGTTTATAATAATTTCATAAAATTGTTGTCATAAGATGTGATATATGAACCATACAACCTATGGTTGACTACCTTAGCCAAATCTAATGAACTATGATTGTAATCATGACCGGATAGTCTAGCTGAGTTAATTAATTAATACTGTGCATTTTATATGAACATCCCTCTGATTTAGTGGTAATAGCGGCGGTTTTTCACACGACAATTACAAGTTACGTTAAGTTATATTCATAGTGTTCGCGATAAGTTATACTTTACTTAAATAAACTTATAGTTTTTCTAATCAGTATTATATAATTAATTTAATAAGTATTGCATAATTAGTTTTTCATAATCAGCATTACAATAATTACTTTTTAAATTTATTTTCAGTTGATAAAACGCATCTTTTGGAGTTGGAATCCCTGTTCGGGCAAGCGCTTTTATCTCGTGCCATAGGAATAGTATATGGAAAACCATCAGTCACAGCCTTTTGCACAACGGATAACAAGTGCGGTTTAGTCGAAGTGCCTGGATCTAAACCCGGAATCGTGTATAAAGTATTTCCAAACATCAATTTTTGTGGCTGCGAATCCTACAAGGGTTGGGTACTGAAGCAAAAACGGCAACCCACTTGCAAACACATTCTAGCCGCACGGTTGGCTTTAATATTGAATAGAAAAAAGGATCAAACTATTGATGCGGATATCTTATTCAGTTTGAAGCAACAGTTTATCGAAGATTGTTTGCAGCATTCCTGCAGGACTGGGACGCTTTAACGATCGCTCACAGTTTGATGCAAAAAACCAAGCTTCTGTTCAACAAAGGAATAATATTAAACCCCAAAATGGTGACGCAGTCACAGTTTAGTCAAATTCAATTCCAAGCGGTACTTAAAAACTTTTCGACGCTTTACAATGTCATGAAAGCTGTGAATTTTGTTGACGTTAGTATTTAAAGTGGTTATGTTGGTTTAAAAATAGATTACTTATTTAATTTTTTATATAATTTTAGAATGCAATGGTCCAGCTGAGCAACGATGGAATGAAGGTGATTGTTGAGGATGCAAAGAGCATCCAGGCTTCAGCGTACGTCACTCGAGCATGTTTTTCCCAGTTTAAACTTGCCATAGCAAAGCAAACCGCTACCGAAACAGAAAACGGCACTCAACCCTACATTGCTTTCGGATTGAATTTGAAAGTATTCACCGACTGTTTGAGTATGTTCACCAGTGGAGATTTCGATTCGAGTCTTAAAATGATCCAGAAAGGAACAGGAGCCCCTTTAATCGTAATCTTAGAACAGCACGGTGAGGATAGTCTCACTACGGAGTGTTCGGTGCGCACGATGGACACGTTCGAATGCATGGAGCTTGATTTTGAAGACGAGCAGCAGATAATCAGCAAGATAAACGTGAAGGGAACGGAATTTTTTCAGCTTCTTAGTGAAATGGATCGTAACTGTGATGAGATTGAAGTAGTCATCTCATCTAATGCGCCCCATTTAATGTTTCATTCGTTCGGAGAACTTCATTCGGAGTCGAGCGTGGAAATAACAAATACCAGCGATATGATTATCACATTTAACTGCACCGAGGCTAGCCGTAATCGGTACAAGTTTCAACACTTCCGACTCGCTATGCGCACTCTAGCGTTAGCCTCCAAGGTGGCACTACGAACGAATAGTGAGGGTTTGTTGGGTTTGCAGGTTATGATAGAAAACAACGATAGTTCGCATATGTTTGTGGAGTATTTTATCCTACCACTGATGGCAGAGGACGATGAAACGACTATGAATTGATAATGTTGGATTACAGAATGAATAAAATTTGGTATTTAAAATGACACGTTTCGGTATAATTTCGACAGCTCCCTTTGTTTCATATCACAGTAGACGCTCTACGTAATAGAATAGTGGAAGCGTTGGACACAGTGGAGCACCGTTTATCCGGATTCAATTTTCCGCAGTCGAGAAAACCCCAAGTTACGAAAGTTATAATACGAAGCATTTTGATTTCGACGAAACTCCATACAAAGTGTATGTCTATCATATTAGCCTTAAATTTGAGACAACGGTAAAAAAAATA
>JXWZ01001025.1:0-11198 GCA_000956215.1 Anopheles farauti No. 4
AGTGTAAAGTGTGAGAAAGGGTGTGTTGTAGGGTTTCCCGAAAGAGCGACTCAAATCTATTTCAAATAAATAGGTTCCATGATTGATCTCAAATGCTTTGCCGTAAACGTTTAATCCCTATAGTAAATATATAACAAACCATTATAAAGTAAACAATGAAAGGAAAGAAAATGAAAATTTCAACACAAATTATTGTTATGAAACTGATTTTTCGATAAATAATTGAACGAAACCCAAACATCGATAGAAAACCCTGTACTGTACGCTGAAAATCTAACACCTCTGTCCCGCGTGACTAACACCATCCTAAGCAAACTGGTTCTGCAAACTGGATGCTTTGGTCCCCCGATGGTGGAGGGAAATTGCTTACGCGCCTATTTCGTTTTTATTGGTTTGACTGTTTTTCTCTTCCTAGTAAGACAAAACGACACAACTGGCAAGGCAACGAATCAAATGCATTCGATTAAGAGTGTGTGTGGCAAATCTCCTGCTCCTTGCCGACGTCAACTGCATTCGGAATGACCCTAGCCGTGTGGATCCTTCGAACACGACCCTTTCTAATACGGCAAGGTAAGACGCAGATGTTTATTTTAGCTTCATGCATGTGAGCGGACTAGAAATCACTACTTTCTCGTCAAGATTTATACCTAACACAGGATCAACAGCATGCGGTTGGTGGAAAGAAAGGAATTCGGACCTATCCCTTTCTGCTAGCTCGAGGAAAAGGCATATCAATCATGCAACACGACGTTTCACGGACCAAAAAGATGGACAACACCCGTTCCTGTTTGTAACCCTGTTTGAACACGCTAAACACAGAACCTCAGAAAAGCCGGCCATAGCGATCAAGAGTCGCGGACGAACCAAGTATCCGATTTCACCCCCGAACCTCCAGCAGCAGCAGGATTCAGGGACTACTAAAAAAGGGGTCAACAACACAGCGAAACCGTAGGGCCGTCAGCTACGCATTATGGGCATATCATCGCTTCCCGGCTGCCCGAGGTTTTACGTTTCAATTTGATTCTTCCTGGTCAGCGGAAGGCTAGGTTCTCGTCGCACGCCCGAATGGAAAGATTGATTAGGACAACTGATGGATAGCGCAGCGATGTGAGAAAACATCCGAGCGCCCCCGACTTGACCGTGGAAGAGGATAGCGTTGATAGGATTATCCATAAGTTGTGTAAATATACGACGAGCGCATTTCACGCGCGTGATACACACCCAGCACCGATAAAATTGATGGAAAATCCTTCTCCGGTTCCCTCCGGTGACCGATTTTCAACGGTGAAGTGAAACTCAGGCAACGGGTTAAAAAGTGTTCAAACACGGCCAGTTCCTTCCAGTCAGGAGGAGTTGCTCCGCTTGCTCGTTGTATAATCATGGACCGGTATCGGGATCCGTTTGTTTAGGGTTTGCTCGCTAGAAACGGCTTCTTCAGCAGCAAACCATCGGCACCAGCCGCTGCTGAACAAACGCACGACGTTTCATTTTAAAAAACAAACTCCCTTGTGCGCCCCCAACCAGCTCTTTATGGCCAAAATCGGATGATTATTACACGCACCAGCGGAGCGCTCCGCTCTCCGGTCTGTTTGCCGTTCCACCTCACTTTGCTGCCCTTTGTTTAGTAGCTAAATTAAAAATCCTTCCTTTCTCCGCACACAAACGCACCAGAAAAAAAAAAAAACAAAAGCTAAATTTGGACAACGAAACGTTGTTGATGGTGGTGCGATCGAGATTTTTTGATGACGGATGATAAATTCAACAACAACAAAAAAAGGGATAAAATAAACAATTCTATAATACACAATATCGTGCTTTCGGCAGAGCAACCAGCCGGACTAGCCCATGTACCCGTCGCCATTGGAGTGGTTCGGATTTGATTGATTCCTCCCGTCACGCAACGGACGCACGCTCGCTGGTTTGTTTGCTATCGCGGACGATAGAATCAATAGTTGTTATGCATTTTCCGTGCGCCCATAATCCTTTCGCTGGTTGGTGAATGCGGATGGGTTGTTTGTGCAAACAGCAAACACAGTCCAGTGGGATATGTTTTCATTAATGTGTTTTTTTGTTGTTGTTGTGTGTTTGTGATTATTTTATCAACATTCAATGGCTGTAAAGGGTTGCCGTTTGGGAGATGTTTTTGCAACAAGTTTTTCCTTCCTCACCCATAACTGCTCTTATTGTTAGCATAATCCTCGCATTTTAGTTTAGAAGCTTCATTACGCAAAGCATGCACAAACACGGGTTCGAGTGATTTGTTAAAACAGATGTAGCGAAACCCTGCTGGCGAATTGTATCTCCAAATGCACACTGCACTGGTTCCTGTTAAGCCGCAGGCTCCGGCCATAGCTAAGACAAATCAACTGATAACGCTGTCAAATGTTGTTTATACGCTCACCGTATGGAAAGGAAACACTTCGTTTAGCGTTCGAATCCGTGTCTTGTCCCTGCCTATCGTAGCGTTTGCTTTATCGTACACCGGTACCATTGATATCTTAAATCAACCCCGCGTTTATCGCAAGATACGGCCGGTAAGGTAGGTGTGGATGCAAAAAGTGGCTAAAACCGAACCCGAAACGCCAGTGTAGTTTCACCCTCGGCCCAAGCGGGAGACGAAACCATGCGTTCTGCTCTGACAATCGACCGTTCATCGGTATTATTGCTGTGCGTCGCAGGTGAGTCGGTTTATCTACGTGATGTAATCGTAAAACCAGCGTCTCCCGTCGCTAATCAGTAACACGACAATCTTTCCTCTCCTCTTCCCCCATTTTGGGGCAGTGTGTTCCGGTGTTGGAGCGCAGTCGAACATTACCCTACCGCAGCCGTTTAATGTTTCGCTGGCAGTGGTAAATCAGACGCTTCCCAGCAATAGTTTGCCACCGCTGGCAACGGTTGCGCCCGTCGCCATCGTACCGGCCAACACGTCTACCCGTTGGGAACCGATTCCGCACTACAAACATCCACACTACGATGGTGCAGGCAAGGTGCTCTGGTTTCCGCGCATCATCGGTGGAGCACCGGCAACGCAAGGCGAGTTTCCGGCAATGGTGTCACTGCAGCTGGCACGCAACGCGGCCCACGTTTGCGGTGGAACGCTGATCACGATGAGTCACGTCCTCACGGCGGCCCATTGCGTCACCGACGTTCAGGGCGTTCCTCATCCTGCGAGTCAGGTACGTATCGATTCCGGGGAGGGGGGGGCTAGCAAGAACTTTCGACTAAAGTGAACACGATCTTTTCCAGTATCAAGTGATGGCGGACGATCTGCAGCTACCTCCGCACACGGGCAACCCTACCGTCCAGATACGTCGCGTTCGCTCGATCACCGTCCATCCGATGTACGATTCGGCGACGATCGCGAACGACATAGCGATCGCGCGAGTGGCGAACGAGTTCCGCAAAACGGAAACACTCTTCCCGGGTAAACGCATCCAGAAGGCACCGACACTCGGTGATCGGTGCAGTTTGGCCGGATGGGGCGTCACGGACGAACGGTCTACTACGATGAGCCCGAATCTGCAGCGCATCAACGTGGTCATCAGTGATTTTGGCACGTGCAGCGCACTGTTTGACAATGTGCTGAGGGCGGGTATGCTGTGTGCCGGAGCACCAGGTCGTGATGCCTGCCAGGGTGATTCGGGTGGAGCGTTGCTGTGTTCCGGTGGCCGAGTAGCGGGCATCGTTAGCTTCGGTGCGGGCTGCGCCATACCGAACGTGCCGGGTGTGTACGTTGACGTGGCGTACTATGAGAAGTGGATAAATGGCGTGCTAAGGAATGGTAGTGAAGGGCGGCAGACGATAGGTAACGCTGTGGCCGGTGTCTTACTGGCGTACTGGGTTTTGAACTACTTGACGAGATAGAGATAGGAACGATTCCGTAACATTTGCCATTTGATAGACACATGATGCTCGAAAACAGATTATACTTTTAATTATCTGTTACTACCTAAAGATATGCTCAGGAACTAGCACGCTACATACAATCAATAGTGAGTAATTTTGTTCATATATTTTGTTAAATATCGAGCATTCATCCTAGTGAAAATTTATATTAAAGAATAGATTTTTGAAAATTAGCTCAATGCTTTCCTGCCTATGGTGCGTCATATCACAAGGTTACACTTTTATAAATTAATATTGGGTTCACGAACAACGTAATAATGGGAAATTCACTATAATGAGGAGCAGTGTGCTTCGAGCTTCACAATGTACGTCAGACGACCTAATGTAGTAGACTAAGCAAAGGATTACGAAGCGACCAATTCGCCGTCGGAGTTGAAAATTTCACAGCAACAAAGTTCTGACGTTAGCTAATGAAATTATTGAAATTTCATTTACATTCTCGCCTATCAGTTTCCCTATTTGCCCGAAATTAGTCGACCTTTTCGAAACGGCTTATAGAAAACCAGGTAGATTATTTATTTCGTTAGAGGATAACTTTTAAAAAGGCCTCTGTCACCCAAACCACTGAAAAAGAAAACACCAATCCCTGCTCACCGGCCACTTATCGATAATCCAAATCCCCTTTTACCGTGATGCTTATCTCAGGTGGATAAAACGTCAACCAAACAGCCTTCGTCTCCGTGCACGCAGAGGGCACACCGTGAACCAGCAAGGGAAAGATCGACTTACATCACCGACCCACCACCACTACCACCACCAATGCCACCACAAAGCGAGATACGATCAGCGCCCGTGGCGACCCGAAACTCAAACGCCGGGTCTACGAACTCTTCTGCATCGGCGTGTGATGTTGCGTACGATGGGTGTTTTGTTGTTGTTGTGGTTGTGTTTGCCTTGCTTTCTTTGGTGGCCAGGGCCGCCGTCGCACAAAGTTCAGTGAACGTCAACAGCACGCAGCACCGGACTTGACGCAATCGCCTCGACACCGGCGCCTCGGCTTAAATTTTCGGTCAAATCTCTCCAAACTTTACTCCACTGCGACTGCCGCGTCCGTAACGCTACGCGGTGCCTGGGCCGACTAGGCTGCATGTGTGATGCTGCAACTCCCTCTCCCTCGTCGTTGAGTCGCTAGTATTATTTCATCATCACCCCGTGCCGAATCCGGCGGCCATTCACCTATCGAATGCAAATACCTCTGCCGCGACCGACTGCAAGCCACTGCAGACGACGGTGGTGATGTACCACCACTCTACGACTTGGGAAAGGAGGCTGTGGAAATGGAACCGTAGCGTAGCAACACCGCGATTGTTGCTACGATTTCGAAACATCGGTTGTTTTTTTTTTTTTTTTGAACGGCCGTAGTAGCACCACGAATGATCGGAACACGATATTGCTCTGTTGCTAGGCGCCGGGAGCGTCTCTTCGGCCGGTCTGGATCTCGGTTTGAGGTCGCTCGGTAGGGGCCATTGGCCATCCATCTGCTGATGCCTACATTTCCATAATCGTGCTCCAGTGGCGTATTCGAAATGAACACTTGCCCTCACAGAGAGGTACAGAAAGAGAGAGAAAGAGAGAGGAGCAATCCGGTGGATGTAAATGACCCCGGTTGTGTTGCTGAGCACAGTGGGCCAGGGTGTTACCAGCGATCCGGTATACCATTAAATGGCCATTACTCGTGGACACACGCAGCACCGGAGCTGGATGCGCTGCGGACCGGTCGTGTTTTTTTTTTCTTGACTTCCCCAGCGGAAGTTCTCAAACTCATCCGTACGTATGGGAAGTTCCAAAAAAAACTTGCGCAATCCTCATCAACCGCCCGAATTGGTGTGTGCAAAGTCATAATAATCGTAATGAATTTTAATGGATTTCTATTAAAAGTGCAAACGAGCAGGATGGAAAGGTGCCCCGGGTCCGTTGCGTGTATGCGTGCGTGCGTGCGTGTCCTGTCCTGGTGGTGGTTTTAAAACCCGCGTACGACCGGTCCGCCACCGTTGTCACCTAATGAGCGAAATTAACGACCACAACCGACACTCACGCCAGCTTTTTTGTTAAAGTATTTCTCCCCTGACACTCGGGGTGTTTTTTTTTTCTTTTTCCACTTCGAAACTACTATCAGCTGCTGCTGCCGTTACCGTCCACCAATAGGCAGATTATTTATAGGCCGCAAACCCTGGAAAGCCGCGCCAACGATGACCACCTGACAGCTTGATTTCAGCAACCCGACCCAACTCTCACGGGGAAAATCGCGGCACAGCCAAACCGTGCACGCTACATGCACAGTGTTTTCATTGTTATGGCATCGTTCTTTTACGATTATGTGCGTACGCGGCCCTGGTGCCGCCTGGTGCTAGTGCAGTAACCGATTTGCTTGCCCACTGCAACCCGAGCTGCGTCCGCGGTCCGGTGGTTTGATAGGTTTATGATGCGGGCGGCGCCATATGTGCTACCGGTACAGTCGATCATCCAGCAGCAAGCCTGGCACGCGGGGATACTACACCGAATGTCCAATATTGGGATATGCACACATTGGGTGCCACTAGCGTGGCCAATTATTTGCTATATGGAAATGAGGTTCGTTTTTCTCTGAAGTGCACAAAACACGCACACGCACCAGCACAATGGTGCATGTACTGTTAACTAATGCTTTACTCTTCCCTTGTGGCCGCCCTAAACGCACTCGCTAACATGGTTGACCTGGAAGGTGAATGGGGAAAGTAATTTACGCAAAGGTGACGTCTTTCGCAAAATGACCCGTTCTTCACTTTAAACGCCCCATAATGAGTCACGGGAGTTTTATTTTAATTTCATTTTTGTCAAGCTTATTGATGTGGAGCTGCTAATTCCGCTGTAGGTTTATTTGAGTTAAGAAAAACGTTAAGTGTTAATTTTATATCTACCATAGTGCTCATCTAATATTGTTAGCTTGTTCATATCTATATTTTAAAAAAATCGATTTTGTTTTGAGACAAAATCCAATTATTTACTGAAAAAAACGTTGAGATTCAAGACTGTCAGCTATCCCCTCATAATGTGCCTGACGTCCCTGTTGAATCCCAGTAGGCTAATAGCAAATGTCAAACAACGACAAACTCTCGCCACTGGCATCTATTGTTCATGTGTGCGTGTGTATTCAGGGAAAAGGTGTTACTACTTTTCCAAGAACCCGGGCCCATCTTAATAGCTCTGTCATCTCGACATGTCAATTAGCCAGGGACCGTAAAAGAACGGCGAACTCATTTGCTACAAATTTCTCGCCCACTTTAATGACAACTTTTTCGTTTTTTTTTTTTGTTTTTTCGTCGTTTCATATTGTATCCGCGATGGAAAACATTTCACCTTCCCCCGCTACCCCGTGCGGTGTTGTTGTGCTTCGGAGTTCAATCAAAAACTTCGGGCGTATGTTTCAACCATTCATCATCATACACCGGAGGGCGTCTCGCGGATCGCTGCACTCGCTAATGACACGGGCCACTTGCCGTCGTGGCGGCAACTGACGTTAGTTGGCACGTTTTGACACCTTCGTTTCTTCCCAGCGTCTTCCCTCTTCGCGACATGGCTGCCCTACTTATCTTCCGGCAAGTCCCGGAAATTCGGCGCCTAGTCTAATGTCAACGAGTGCGAGGATGTGTGAAAAGGCAGGCGAGCAGCAAACAAAAAACGCTCAACACGCGCGCGGGAACATCTCAATCAACACGCATCGGAAACTTTGCGCAAAACTTGTCCGTGTGTCCGACGCGCGGACGGGAGGGAAAGCCTTAACGATGCCGGGAAAGTTTGATACCGAAACGGCACACCCGCACCGAAACGGAATGAAGCCATCACGGCGCGGCCAGTAACTATCATTAAAGTGGCGTTATCATAAATCATAATCCGCCGACAATCGTCCTTCAATCAGTCTGTTCCGGTTTTCCGGTGCAAGGTTTCTCCAGCGGGAAAGACTCCGGGAGCTTCTGGATCATGCCTATGATGGTGATGATGATGATGATGACCATTTCGTTCGTTTGGTGTGATATTATGTGAAAAAGTAAATTATAGTTGTCAACGTCGTTCCGCCGACACACCAGGGGCAGAGTGAAACAGCCGCAGATGATAATAACTCCACCGTGGGTGTGGCATGTACCGTCTTTTCGCCATTGGAACTTCCCAAGGGATCTGACGTGCAGTAGCGGCGAATCAACCACCACCATTAGCTCTGTCAGTGTCTGTTGTTGCGTCGTGTGCCTTAGTGTCAGTAATTATTACTTTTTAATTAGTTCCCAAACATCATCCGTGTGTACACATCGGATGCCCTGGAACCTGCCGCCAGGGCAGTGGGGGTGTACGCAGAGAGAAGAAAGTAAATCACGACACAGACCATCAACTACTGCTATACCCGTGCGCAGTACTCCATTGTCCCTTTGTTTTGGGGGAAGCTATCCTCCTAGCCCATAAAACTTGTCCATTACATCGGCGTAAAAGCTGAGCCTGAGCTCCGCTCGTCATCGTTTTCTCGCTTCAGAATGGCCATTCGATCGACTACACATTGCTGACTGTGCTGGCTTGCTTTACTTACGCGTACGGACGGAACAGGAACCATCTAATCGAATCCTCAATATATATACACTTCGCACAACACCCAACATTCGCCCTCTCCTGAGCAGCGAAGTGGGTCGTAAAACACAACGAAAACATTGTTCCGGCTTACGACGCTCAAAATGCTCTCTCCAAAAGTCACCGAGGCCGAGGAAGAGTTTGAAAGTCGTAAAAAAATGAACACCACTGACTTCGGTAGCAAAAGCCATCGAAAGCCGAAACTACTAAAACACACGTCCCACCCAAACACACGTCCCACCCAGGCAGGGCTGCACGGGTTGTGATATTTCCCCAAACGATCCAGCTGAGTATGGAAAATGGTCTGTTTGGTTATAATTCGCTTCCCTTTTCCGTTTTCGTTCCAGACACTACCATTATCGGTCGTCAGTAACCATCTTCCTCCATACACGATCGATCATCAAGATCATCGGAAACCGGTAGCGATTTTGCTGTCCATAATCAAAAATACTTCCAGCGCTCGATTGGACGTTTTTTTCATGAAGAAGATTCAAAGCGGAAATCGAACGCAGGTTCGCAAAATCGGGACGGAAGAAGATACAAACTCATTAGCTTTGTCTGTTTGAACTTACACTACACTAGAAGCGTTCAAGGTTGAAAACTCCCGTTGAAGCAACCTCCATGGCGAAAACGTACGGTGAGTAGTTTTACGATCGAAAATATGCTTTGATTTCCTTTCAATTTTTCAGATCCATCACTTGGAAACGCTCGCCGTGGATCCGAGTTTACGGGGGTCGTAAAAGGAAAAAAAGAATGCTCATTCCTTTGAAGCCCATGTCCAACTGATGCTGCGCTGCTGATGCACGTGGAAAAGATTATAGCTGCAAAGGCCCATCGAAGCGAGGTTTCGATTCGATTGACATCAAACGGAGCAAAAGTCGCATAAAACCGAGCCTGTAAACTAGCAATTGAACTTAATTACTTCACTTTGCCGCAGGCAAGAAACATGTGTTGTGTTTGTTTGCGTTTGAAGAAGTATTTTACTCAAGAAGCATAATGGCCATGGTACTAACCACATCACACACACACACACGCACACACACAGACACAGCATACAGTAAATATTGGACTTTGTTGCGATTAGAATCTAGCTCTGAAACGCATTTGTGTGGTTGTCCTATCGGTGTGTCTAATCAACCGTATATTTAACTTGCGGTGCTGTATGAACTGCTAAATCCTTGGCAGAAACGCTCTCCACGTTGGCAACGTAATGGAATTGGAGTGAAGTCCCAAGCAAACAGAAAGAGAATTGGCACCAGACACGTGTCTTTTAATGCCACACGTGAACGTTTTCTGCTGTAATTAAACTGATTTCGGGTGGTTGCGAAGCGGTCAGTAGATGTGCGTTTGTTGTACCGTGGGGGAAGCCGATTTCTCGCAACACCCCGACCGGTACTTAATGTACTCGAAATCTCGTCGTTACTTCTCGCTTGTTATGAAAAGTCCTCCACGGGATGATGAATGAGCTGGTCTCCCTTTCCCACTGGCCTAAGGTGACAGCAGCGAGGCGCGATCGAACAGCGGAGGGATGGTGTTGTTCGGCATTAGCACGAAAACCCCTGCTCTACCTCTGCTGAGTACGCACTTGATTTGTCTTCCCAAATTTTGACACGCACAAATTTTGTGCGAAGAACCTGCCACTTCACCGCGATGGAGCGGCTTCTCAGACCTTGAAGTGAGGTGAGGAAAACGGTTGGCTTTCGATCTCAAGTGCGCCGACAGAGCGTGGTGGTTGACGCAAGCGGAGGGAGAAAGAAACAACAGGCACACCATGTAATGCTCTTCCATGTACGATGGATGGACATGGTTCGACAGCACCAACCCAATGTCCCCTCTCCTGCTAATGGGAGATTTCTGATCAAATCTGATAAGTACGTTCAACGTCAAAGCCTACTGCTACAACCAAACAGTAGCTATGGTTTTTACTTTCAAAATGTATTAGCTTTGTAACTTTGCGCCGAATTACTCCCGCGAGTAATGTGTTGCTCAATTGCTACCATTACATCCAAAACCATCGTCCGATGTCCATCACCTTGGGCAAACATCTGTCGGAACAGCTGCATCGGTGGCAATTTTTAAACCACCCTCCCATCTCCCCCCTTCTCCACCGAACGACCCCAAAAGTAGCTATTTTCTCGACATAACTCTCCCTTTCTGCTGAAACCCTCCTGTCAATCAGTTCACTGGCACTGGCCACCGACCGGTTCGACCTATGACGACCGATGACGGACTGGTTGGTAGCTGGGAAGCGAAATTCTGACAGGCGGATGTTGGGCATGTTTTGTTTTTGTGTGTTTGGCTTACTTATTTTTAAGTCATTGCAATCACTATGCCTGCCATCACCACCAATTCCGCCTTGACCTAGACGCTGGGTGGTCCGAGTGTCTTCAAATAGCATGTCAGCATGAGAACACGCATTCGCATTACACTTCCGCCCGCCAGCGTGCTAGCTTGAGTGATGAAAATGGTTCCATCATGTACCACCGTAGAAGATTCTCGGGAGTGGCTTACAAAAGCGTGGCTTCCTGTGAAGACCGGGACCTCCTACGGATTTCAATTTCCAATGTAGAATTCGCACGGGCTCGTACGGAAACAGAAACCCCATGTATGCTTTGCGTAACCTGCTGTCGGTGGTTTGTAGCCATGTTAAAGATAGCCTCTGCTAGAATACCGCAGCCAATATTTCCCGATTCGCCCGACGC
>JXWZ01001027.1:0-20390 GCA_000956215.1 Anopheles farauti No. 4
CAAATGGGGAATCAAATATTCCGCCGACGATCGTGCTCCGTTCGTTCGGTTTTACGGATGATGCTCACTTGCACCTATTTACTGTTGGGTTTATTCAGCGCAAATCGAGATTGGTTTTCGGAAAATGGTTCGAACCTAAACTGCAAGTCGACGTGCACTATTTTTCTAGTGCATTAATTCTTTTATGATAGAAAAAAAAAAATAATATTTTTAACCACCTATTAGTTTATCTGATAATGTTCCGATGTTATTTTTTTAATTTATGTAAGTGCTCGAATGTTTTATAGTAATTAAATTATCATAATAACAATTTTGCTATACTATCGAAAGGAAATAAAAATCAAATTAAACTCAAGCTACTACGAAAATGTTTTCCCCACTACATCAACTTGACGTAAAAATTTTTGGTTTTCACGACAAACTCGAACGGAATTTCGTGTTCGGTCGGTTCTCAATACACCCATACCCCGTACCACTGCCATAAGGTCATCGTCGAACGCTGGAAAAGAACGATCTGATCCGACCATTAGGTATTCTGGACATAGTTTTCACAATCAACCCACCTCATCTCGTTTCAGAGCGGAGCGTGTCCCACGCCCCAGCCGCCCACTTGCGAAAGTAAGTATATTTCCATACCCTTTCGCCGGTGGAATGGTAACGAACGCGAAAAGCGGGAGAGTTTCGATCAGTTCCTTCTTCGCCCCACCGGTGGCGATTTGTATTTTTATGCTTCTGCTGCTGCTGCTGTTGTTGTTCGGGGGTTGTTTTTGCAGCTCCTTTCATCTGGTCGCTTCCACCCATGCCAGCTCCTATTGAAACCGATTATTGGCCCCGAATTTTCACATATTCACACATATACACGTACACACGAGCGCGTACGTAAAAGGCTAGATTGTTCGGTGTTCGGCTCGGACAGCCGGTGCATAAAGTGGATTGTTTACGCTCGGTAGAAAATTGCGAGTGGTTCAGCGCGAGATGTTTATGGCTCGTTACAACAAACCGGGCGACTAAATGCGAACAACCTGGCCCTGGGTGACGCGGACGGGGCCGAGGTGGTTCGATAGGAAAATTGGAAAACTCGACCATCTAGGACAGGCATGCGGTTGCGAAATGAAGCCGGTCGATAGCCGGTAATGTTATGGTTTGCCGTGGGGGAAGCCCATTGGGGGAAGGAAACAGGCGAGAAACATTCGGCACACTTTTCGCAATCGGTTTCGGTATCGCGTGTGCAATTATCGTTGATTCTATCTACCTGATAAGGTGGTGGCTTATCCTACTGCTGGCTAGGTGGCAGGAAGTGCTCGCGCTACAACCTGTAACCGTCTTTTCTTTGTGTGAAACGATGAAAATTGCACCCAAGGCTGTGGTTTGAAGGTGGTGTAAAGTTTTATGTACTCTCGCTAGCTTCTGGTATAGGTTTTTTAAGTCGATTTTTTCCCTTCCCCCGTGCCAAATAAGAAAAGTCTCTTAAGAGTTGTGAAATGAGTTGAGTAGTATCAACTTACTTCATGCGTTTCCATATTTTAACTGTATGAATAAGGATCTCATCGAGGTTGGGTAAATCCCTTTTTTTGCAAACTTATTGTTCCGTAAGAAAGTTAAAAAATATATAAACTTTTTTAAAAATTAATTTTTATTATCGTGCTCTACCACTGATTAAAACCGATTGCCATTTTTAAACTTTTTATAAAAAAAGATTCCTTGTTTAAAATAACAGAAGAACATTGATTCGTAGACAATGCTAAAAGTTTTTCGTAAAAAAATCGAAATCTTCCTGAAATAAAAAAAAAATAGTTGCTGACTCTAGATATGGCTTTGAATTAATCTAGAAAAATATAAGCACTACTTGAGTACCGGTTTATTTAGCAGCTGTTAATTGCATTAATGTTTTTTCGTTCTGTTATTTCGGTCTATAAAAATTTAAAAATTGCAGTCAATATTTAAAATCCATTTACCATGTACCGATACCGTGAAAAAAGTTTTTTTTTACCAGGTTTTGAAAAACTATCTTAAAGTAATATCCTTTTTTAAAGGCGTTTCAACAAATTGCTCTGACAATCGATAATTTGATTTAAGCACCAAAATATAATGTATTCTTCAAATCCTGTCGTTAAATAAGCTACCGGTAAACTCACCGATGTTGTTTTGTTACAATAATGTACGCGATTTTTCCAATAATTTTGAAGTGATGTTAAAACATAATAAATGTTTCTTTCTGATACAAAGTTTTTCACGTTTATGGACACGTTTTTCAAGGTTACGTATCTTCTGATGTGTAACGTCCATCTACACCTTTCAAGCAAATGTGCGTTCAAAACCAGTCCCCATGTGGGAAAACGTGCGTTTCTCCCCGAGTGCTTTTAAACTTAAACGCTCATTTCGTAACTTCCACCGGCGGGACCCCTTTTTCGTTGCGACTAAAACACGGCAAAAGCAACTTCGAGCTGACTGCAGTGCGAGCAGCTGCGGCATCGTGTGTGGAACCGGCGTAGATGGTGGAAATTTTGATGGAATATTTATCGCACCGTCATTGCGCTGGCAATGGCAAACGCACACCATCCCAGTTTCAACCTTCATGCACAACGATTCACCGGCTTCGCGGTGGCCTGATGGCAACTTTCACGAGTAATTCCACACCGTAGCGCCAGGTTCCGTTTTTTTGCCCACCTGTTTCAGAGCCAAACGCACACATCCACAATGGGAGGATAGTGAAAAAGTGAAGTTCTTCATTTAATTCCTCAAATCTCCTGCCCCGTGCGCAACCACTATTTCTCTTTCACTGTCGCTCTCTCTCTCTCTCTTTTTCTCTCTCACACACACATACATACCGTAGTTGCGCCGTTGTCGTGGATCACACTCAAGACGTCGGCTTGCGCCAGAAGACATCTTCATTTCCTAAGTGATTCAATATTCACCGTGGAACGTGGTGCACGTGGTAGCTAAAACGGTGGCTGACGTGGCTGTTCGCTCGCATCTCCACACCCTCCCCACCCGGTGGGTCTCACCGCTTCCGACCATCTTCCGGGCGGGAAATGGGAAATTGGAAACGCACCTCCTGTCCATCTCTGCGCCCGGCTCTGAGTGTGGAGCAACTTTGACGTGAGAACCACACGGAAGTGAGCAGTCGCTTAAGACGAGCAACGAGCAATGGTTACTGCCGGCATGCGGAACACATCATCAGGCTGCGGTGTGGTATTTCTGCGGCTGAGAAATGGGGTTGCTTTGTGCCGCTCGCTTCGTACACGGTAGCCAAGGGCACGCCCGTGCCTGGGAGGGGGATCCGAACCCGTCGACAAAACCGTTCTGTGGAGGAAATCCGAGAACGCTGCTCGCTATAAAGGATAAAGGGCGCAAGCGAGTGGCTCACCTGAGCGGAGCAGGCGCCGAGGGCGCGGGTGGAAATTATTTCCCCTCACCAACCGGGAAAGGGGGAAGGAACGGACACCCGCCAGAGGAGAAGTGTTTTGTACATCAATCAAAAATTATTCATTTATTTCGGGTGCAACGAGTGTCACAGCGTGGCGTACTTGTTTGGGGCAACGTTCCGTTGAAAGCTGGATGTTGTTTGAATGTTTCTCGAGACGACGTGCGACGTGGCGATGATGTTGGCGTTTCTGGCGGTGTTTCAGTGCCGGCCTGGTTGCGTCCGTGGGTCGGAAAAGATATTTTCTCTAACCCTCGGTCGGCACTCGGTTGTCCGGGTTGAGTTGTGACTGTCGAAGAAAGGTTAGCCGTTCGCAAGGTGGTTGATTATGCCGAAGGAATCGTTTCCACTGTATCATAATTTATGATGCAACATGAACGATCTGTTGCAGAAGCGCAGCTGGTCGGTTTTTTTTGTTTGTTTGTTTGTTTGTGGACCGCACGCTGTGTGGAAGATTATTTTAATTTATAGCAGCACGGCGGGGGTTTCGCCGGAAGGAAATAATATGTTTTATTTCGCACCACTTTGTAGCCACGTTCGTCTGCAGCATGTGCCGTACGTCGGGTTGTGAAAGGTAGTATTTTACTACCGGTTTTATGAGTTTCATAATCTTATACGGGACGTGTAGCTTGTTTGTTAAAAGAGACAATTTTAAAAGCATTTTTTCTAATGGAAATCAATCTGGTTGGAAGTTTTGCTCGATACGGAAACAATTCATCTTCAGCATTATAATCATATTTAAGTATATAAAAAGTATAAAATTGTAGTCAATTGTACAAATTTGTAACATTTTTTATATTAATCAGTTTTCGTAAATTTTATAACATTTGATTCATTTTGGTCTAATCATTAATTTGTATTTTTATGTGGAAACCAATTTTAATTGTATTGGACAGAAGATTCGATCCAAATATTGTACAAAATTCGAACTTTAAATTCACTCGAGCATTTGTGGAGCATTTGAATTATAAATATAATAATTTTAGTCAACCCCCAGGCAAAAACCTACACGTGAACGTATTTTTATAGTTTCGAAACTAACAAAAAAAAAAATGCCCATTCAACTTTCCAGCTAATTGAGTGCAAAGAATAGATCATCGAAAAGCAATTCCATTAGTGTGGGTAATCGGTTGTAAACATTGTTTTTATTTTCGGCCCAACTTTCGCGGGTCGCGTGTTGCGGTCATTTATCAAAGCTCCCGTCGCAATTGTATGAGGCTCTAAAATCATTCTTCAAACAAAAAAAAAAAATACCTCCGCAAAATATGGTCGGCAGTATATCAAACCGCAGCTCATTGATAAAAAAATATATCAATGTAATGTGGCTCTAACCGCTTCCCAGCTGGCATCGTAAACATCGTTTAGTGGCGCGTTTGTCCATCTTTTCTGTTTCACGTTCAGCCTCCCCGACTGGGGTTTGTTTTGAAACATTTCAATTCCAATTGCGCTCGCTGAACTCCCCCCGTCCGATGTGGGAGTAAAATATCGCAACAAAATCAAGATGCTGCGGATGCTGAAAAACCGATCCCCAGTCTCTGTGGCAAGCAGAACAGCCCGCTTTCCAAGCCTCTTTCCCTGGGGCGGTATGCGGGCGGCGTACGGGCAGCGTGGAAAAGCTATAAAGGTTGATAAATGGGAAAGTGTTTAGTGTGGGTTTATTTTTCATTCGTTTTTTGGTGTTTGGTGGTGTATTTTTTTTTCAGCATCATTTCTTCAATTTTATATACCCTGCCATCCCTCAGCCGAACGGCCGGGAGAATTCTTCAGTCCAGTCGGATTGAATTGCCACCACATTATGGTGGGCTTTTTCCAGGCCGTTCCAATGGGAACCCGTAATTTGCTGGCAATTTTTTCACCCCACTCCGTGGGTGAATTAAAAACGCAGAACCAACAAAGAAGAATACAAAACAAAATATAATAGGCACAGTGTCATGCCACCGCCAATGGGAGCTGATTTATGTACCGTAATGACTGGCATCCGAGTGGGCTCGCACCAAAAGGGGTAGATTTTTTCCTTTTTTTTTGCAAAGCTTTTTGCTTTTTTTTTGTTCGTTCGCTGTCCCAGGCTGCACGAGTCCGGAAATCACTCTCTTAACAACGCGCCGAACGCGGTCAGATTGAATTGCGATGGAAGTCATTTGCGATGGAAGTCCTTCCGTAAAATAATTGCCAGCAATGGCGCGTAAAAGCAGCAAATCGATTGCCTTCCAGTAGATGACGAAGAGAAGGAGTCATAGGGTGGTGGGATGCGATGGTGAAGCTTGAGCGAAACAGAATCAAAATTACCACCAGTTTCATTTGATTACTATCCTTAATGAAATTGCATCCTTTGGCGTCGTGACGCTGTCTGATGGAAGCCAGCGCGTTGGGCTTGAGTGACAGGGAAAACCGAAACCACCGGGAGAAAGGATGTTATTTGAAGCGTTGCCCTATTTGGTACGTCTTTATTTGAGGGATTATTACGTTTCATGCAATGTGCCCATTGCCGTTTAAGCTTACATGCGAATAATGGTGTTCGGAAGTTTCTTAACAAGGACTCTTTTTCTTCACGATTTAAAGCAAATACAATTAAATGGAAGTATTTTCACAAATGTGATTAAGAAAGGATAATCCTTTAAAATGATCAATTTTTAATTTTGAACCATCTAATGATACACACTCCTGTTCGGGCAACTCTCAACCACATAAATCGCACAATACAAATAATTTAAATATCGCGTTATTTCTTCAATACAATGGACATTTTGATTACGAATCCTGTTTCATTGTTGAACTAAAATTGAATAGCTAACGTATATGAAATAAATTGTTTAATGTTACTTAATATTGCGAACAATTGAATTTTAATATTTGAAATGAAATGTACACAGAATCATTCGAAAAGAGAGGAGAGGTTCATCTCTACTAACCACAGATCAAACGTGACAATTTATGAAATTAAATTTTACCGATTAAATTATCTTTATGAGTTAACGTTGAACCTACAACCAGAAAAAAATGAATTTTCATGATCAGATATTTGTATGTTACAGTAATTGTAAAACATTTCGATGTTTTTTTATTTTTTAAGATACGAGATTGTTTTTAAAATTTCCTATAATGCCATTTATTAGACTGAAGGAATAGCGAGGTAAACTTTTGGAAGCTGTGGAATTGAAAAAAATAAAATAATTATACTAGTTATAAAATCTATTTCTTTAATACCTTCAGAATGTAATGCTCTGAGTCACAGAATAAAAAAAATCTAAAATAATATCTTTAAATACAGGTTTCTAATGATATCACAAGAAAGAGTCAATGCAGCAAATCTAACGCAAAACCATAATTATGATTTTGGACTACCAAAAGAATAGGTTCACGTTGCGGAAGCGTACCCGTTTAGCAGCATAACCTCCTAACAAGCACTTGACGCCTTTATCAAGCAGCTTGTTATAAAATTCGCATCAACTAATTCGCTACACTTTCAAAGCCATTCGAATGAAATCCGTACGTTCAGCTTTCGGTGGGTTTCTAGCTGCCCCCGGGGGTTGGTGTGGGTGTAGCGGAAGTGTACGGTTTCGGGATTTCGATGCAAAAAAGCGAACAAAAAAAAAATGCGAAAAAAAAGACAGACGACGCAACCTTTCTAAGTGTTTTCCTGCCAACGAGCATGGTGGAGTGGAAACGGCGGTGGAAAAGTGGGAAATATTGTGGAAGTGATAATAGGACCAGCGCAGCAGCAGCGGAGACGAGATAGAGTAGCGAGAAACAGCGAACCGGGCCGAACCGAGCAGCCTGCATCGGATGTAACAAATCGGATAAATCTAATTAAACTTGATAACAGTTGTGTTCACACGCTGCAAGTATTTTCACCCTGCGGTGCTGGCTCGCACGGTTCACTTTGGCTACCATCTCGAAGCCTTACATCCGGAACGTGTGTGGCAAACAATCCCGCAAATCCATTGGTGCAGTTTAACTTAAATCTAAATCTCCAATTTTCTACCTCCGCCAAGCCCACGCACCACCATTCCTTCCATTGCTGTCCGGGCCAGGGATGCCAGTGGCTGCTGCCATTGGTGGAAATACCACATTTCACTTGGTATCTTTTTTTTTCTCTCTCCCATCCCTTTTCCCGCTTCCCTCGCAGCGCTTTTTCTTGGTCCCATTCTATCTGCACAGGATCACAAGGATTCAAAATGAGTCGCGCTCAGATCACTGGTAATGGGACGAGGGAGGGAGGGACGACAAGGAATATTGAGGACACGGAAGGGTAAGATAAGCCAACGGTGGTGGCCCGCAGCTGACGGTGGGACGGATGGTAGCAGATGAGAAAGTTTTACACCCGCCCATCCGGGGCGTCTGTTTTGGCCCCGGTACTGACGGGGATCTTTCTGTTTTTGTCCGAACAGCCCGGTTCAGCTCTCGCTCATGTACAGCTTCATTTTAATTTTTCATTCCATGGCACGTCGGAAAAAGCGCTGCTCCAACAATCCGGCACCGTAGCGTACGGGGCACGAAAAACCACGGTTCCAGGTTCTTGATAAAGGGAAGATAAAGGAACCGAACAGAGCTGCAATGCAAAACAAAAAAAAAAGAAAGATAAAAAAAAACAGGACGTAGACGAAAACCAACACACCCATCGGAGGGGGGGAATGATGGGGATAGGAAGAGTTGCTGCACTCAAAACCACATGTACTGATGTTTTTTGGGGTCTTGTAAAGAAAAGACCGAGTGTGGAAACGGTGAGCACGAAGCCGTGAAGGCAGGAGGAAAGCCGGACCGGGTTGGCTGGCCGGCAGATAGGTATCGGTTTTTCAAATCCCATTTTCCGGAGGAGGTTCTCCGCTCTGGGTTTTTTTTACGGTTTTGTTCAGCTCGCCCTGTGGATTGAAGTTACATTAGAGTCGAAAGCTTAAATCCGGTGGAAATTAGTTGCAACTTTTCGCTACACCGACGGCGCTCCGGCTCCCTCGGCCGGCTCCCGATGGTGCTCGTTTCGGTAGCGGGGCGGTTGTTATTGTTAGTGTCGCTTGAAGGCATTTTGCACATCTGCCCCACCCGAGTTTTCACTCGCGGGGTGGAGCGCTGGGTGGGGCTGCGAACCGGCCGAGCCACCGGGAGCATAATGGTCTAATGGAAAACTGCCGGTCTAAATGCATGAAGCTGCCATGCTTTACGTGTTAATGCAGCAACTAGACATGGACAGGGCTCATTGTTTGAAATTTCGTATGCCAAATTCGAGGAGTACCCAGTGAGTGTACGGTTGAGCGACAGAGAGACACTGTGTGTATGTGTGAGAGAGAGTGTGATCTTCCAGTGGGCGAATCTGTCTGGGTGGTTGTGGCCGATGCAAAAGTTTGCCAATTTTTGCCTGACAAAAACAATGTTCGCCTGCATGAGTGTGTTGATGCAAAGTTTGACAACGCGTCCGCGCCGGGAAACGCGTGGCACGATTTCGCTTTCGAACGAACAGTTCGTATCCTCGCTCTTAGATTGGTTTCGCTTCCACTTTCGCGGTGTGGGCGCGTGCAGGCGGGTGTCTAATGAGATTTAAATTGTTTCCATATTTAGAGAGCCGTGTGTCGGTCGGGTCGCAGTGGCGCTTCTTAGGTCGGATAAAAGCTTTGCAAAACTGGAAGAGACGGATACGCGACCCGGTGGCGAAGCTGGTATTAAGGTGTGCCATCCTTTCGGATTCGCTAGTGAATGGCGTAAATCGCTGCGAACGTAATGCGATGTAATGGAGAAGTTGATAGGCCAGTGGGTGACAACCTAGTCGGCTGTTACTGGCAGATTAACAAGATTGAACAAAGAAACAAGCAGTAATTCGTTTTGTTCATTATTTATTTTCTTTCCAGGATTTTTTTTGGACCACGAGTATAAGAGTATTTTTTAAAAATTCACCTTTTTTTTCTTTATTGTCTCTACCTTCATCATACCATACAATCTCGATAAATATTATGTTATTCTTCAGAGTACTAGTGTGGCTTGTGATTAAACTCATAAAAAATTAATGGCTCTGTTTTACTTAGTTGCAAGTTCATAAGTACCTAAGATCTTTCTTTCAAGTGCCTTAGTTCTTGATTGAGCGTATGGTCGAATGAATTGAGTTTAAATATATAATAAATAACAAGAGAAAGCGACTTAATATCCCAGAGCTAAGTGAGCTTGTGAGTAACGATATTTATAACTACAAACAATGATGAATAGCTTAATAATTATGTATCTTAGTACAGTAGAATTGAACATTTCTCATCAAAAAATTAATTGAAATGAAATAGTTCATTCAACCGCCAAAGTTTGGTTTCTTCGTTCTCGTCACAAGAAGTTATTCAGCAAACTTCTGCAATGTGTATTTTTTTTTTAATAAGGTAAAATTATTAAGTTGAAAGGTGAGAACAGAAAAGCAACTGAAAAAATGAGCGATTGAAAAAAAACGAAGAAAATGAGAACAACACAAAAAAAAAACTGTTAACAATTGCACGTTTTGCGGACCACTGGACACAACAAACCACTCTTAACCACCTTTTGCCCCTGGATGGTAGTGGTGTAGCATGTTTTTGTTAATGCACTCTTAATAGATTTCAAAGTACGCCAAAAATCTCGCACGCCTGTCGACGGTGTTTAGCATATCGGATTAGCTGCAGGGCATCCGTCGTGAGGGTTTACGGGCGTCGAGGGGACCGCAGGCAGACAATAGGCAGCGCCCAGTTTGCTTACCACCGAAGCGTTCCAACACACGGGTGTCACTTATTCCATGGCCTGCTGCGTTCGTTTGCGAATACGAATCGAGAACCATATTTGAAAATTCATCTCGCACGCCTATAAAGAACGGCCGGGGCCGGGGCCACGGAAGCAGCGGGTGGAATATTTGGAAAGCATATTTCATCTTGTGCGAGCGCGTACGCGGACAACACATTCACTTTGGGAGCTTCCCCAAAGCTAACGCAAACATATAGCATCCACTCCCACCGCCGGCGGTGCCTTTGTTGCAGAAATTTACACCGGGCAAAGTTAATAAAACTAATGTAAAATCAACAGAAAAAGCTCGCCGTGCTAGTACCATTTACAGTCGGCAGCAGCTCGGCACGTTTCGCTGCGCTCGGTGGGTCCACCGGAAAAACGGCATGCCACTAGCGCTAGCTGGGTGAATATTATTGAAATTTTAAACAAGCCTTTTTATTGTTCTACCGACTGATAGCGAGCGGTGCGTTGGCGAGCGTTGCAATGTGCGCTAATGCCTACCGACCAACATTTCATTTCGCCCCAACCGGGGACGGTCTCGCGCTTAGCTTGCCGTGTCAAAAACCAGGAGTTGAGCCACGCCGAGTGTAGCAGGTTAAAAAAAGTGTTTCCAATTCATAATCGCGCCTGGGAAAGGCCACCCTTAGGCAGCAGAGGCGGCAATGGAAGCGCATGGGGACGCAAAATTATTGCACATGTCTATTGTGTAAATTTACAGTGAGTTTCACGGTACGTACTTTGTCGGAATGAGAACTACTGTTTGCGTGATACAAGCGCTCAAACAAACTGTTTTAATTAACTAGTTTAGACAATGCAAACGCGGCATTTCGACAACATACGTGCGGATGGTGCATCGGTCGTTTCGTCCTGTGGTTCTCATTGTAACAGTAAGTAAAGGCGGTTCTATTTTTGCTGCCTATATCTCCAATGCTGTGTCACTCGGAATCTGCCCGTACGCTCGCCCTCCCCCTCCCCCCCCTCTCCCTTCGGTGCATCGATGCTGAATTTATACTTCACTAGCAACGGTGCCGACAGAAACGCACGAGACACGACATCAATTACATGATGAAATTGTTAGATACCGCCATTTTACAAGCCCTGCTTGGAGCGGATCACTTCATAAATAAGCCTTGAAAACATAAATGTCAACTCGTATCACGCTTCCCTGTCCGCTGCATGCCGATGTGTCATCCTGGCGGCTCACGCTACCCCCTTTTGCCATCCCGAGATCTGTGACGATTGATAAAGCACCCGAAGAAACAGTACAGGAAACCATCCTTGTTGCCGCCAGAAAACTATCTCGACCGGTGGCCCTTCACCCTGCCTCGGGGGAGGAAAATGTGTTTCTCCGAGTGCAAAATAAACAACTTCAACGGGCCACACACATTAGCACATAAGGCATTAATCAAAATAATTATATTTATGGCCAATGTCCTCGGAGGAAGCGTCAGCCAGCGTATATGTGTGGGCCCTGGTGTGACTTGGTGTGCGGGAAAAGTTTGCCCATTTGGGATCATTCGTTTCGTGGGTGGTCACAAGAAACTCTCACCGTACATAGGTCTGTTCCCCTAGTACTCGTACGAAACACAAACACACACATATATATCCACCGTCGTCCCTACTGTCGACAATAAAACTTCATCAAAAGTGTTTAGATGACGATCGCTCTCAGGGTGAACGGTTCACTTTATCTTACGGCTCTCAGGGTAAACGGTTTATGTATGTGTGTGTGTGTGTGAAAAGTTTTCTATCAGTTTTTTGTGTGTGTATGCTCGCTTTTCTTTTCGGTAACACGTTTGCCGGCTGGGACGCGATACACTTATCGCTGTTATTTCCATCATTAACACGGTAATCTAGATATTTATGTCGGCCACCGATCGTTCGTGGCGTTTGGCGTGACGAATGTGTGTGCTGCCCGGTTCGGTGTATGGGTGGTTTGACGCTATACATCATCGGAGGGGCTACTGGCACCGTGAAGGATGAGCGGTTATGATTGCCAGCTTGCTGGTAGGAGGCAATGGCAGTGTATCAATCAATTAGGGAAGTTTTTCTCGGTGGTTTCCGCTGTGGCTGCCCAGTCTTATGTTCGTACGGTGTTGTTGCCGAGGTGTTGAGTGTTAATTATTATCACGGTAGCACTCGTGTACAGTGATTCTAGGAAATGTTCCTAGAAAGATTATAGGAAATGTATACATCTGTATGATAATAATAAGTATAAGATTCTTTGATCTTTTGGTAAGAACACGAAATGTCTCACAAAGCGAACCGCATTAAATTGTTTAACATGTTTTTATAAAGATGCTTCTGGAATAAAGTTTTTTTTGTATTATTCATAATCGTCAATTTCCCCCTGTATGATCTATGATAATGAACCTGTTTCTTGTGTTTTATAAGTGTCGATATTAATGATGATAACTTTCATCCAAAGTCATTAAAAGACAAAAAAAAGAAAAGCAGGAAGTCATCATAGTATGGTTACGTAAAAATATATTTTATTTGTTCATTTAACATCGCCTCATGATAATGATTTGAAATGTAGCATGTAAACTTTGAAAAATATTTATTATAGTTATATAAAAACGGTTTGTTTTGTGTAAATACCAAATGTTTGTAAAATAATGTTTGTCGAATACTCACTGAGAAATTAAGTGATAAAAATGTTATTCCATATCATATTTGTGAGGGTGTGAATATGTTTCCTTCTCTCCGTGACAAATTTGCTTCGCTTCAACATTGTCCATCTCAAACACTCACGGCTCCATTAGCGGGGATGAAAAAGTAATCAACACAACCCAACCAAAACCTCCTTAACAACAGCAAAGCATCAACTCGAAATGCTTTCTGTCCTTCCCATCCCGCTCTCCCACCTTCCCTTCCCCCCCTTCTCCACCAACTTCCGCACCCATTTGCAGGCCGGCACACTTTGCGCCACATCCGGTCGGCGCTAATTCGATACGGTAAATATTAACCGTTTTCAGCGGCTCATCCAGCGGTGTGAGTGAATGGCTTTCGGCGAGATTGCTGTGATGTCACAGGGGCCACGGTGGAAAAACCGTTCGCCGACGAAAACCGTGGTCAAACGGAGCCACTATCGTCACCGGCCACCGGACGGCGTACGAACCCATTAAGCTAAAATCGACGCTAGTTTTTCGCACGGAAGCCGGTGCGCCGAGGCGGATCCCAGGTTTTTGCGTGGTAGAGTCACTTTTCCGGCACCTGACCGACGCCGGGTCGATGCGGGTAATGCCAGTCACGTTTGAAATTAGCACAATTATGAAAATTTCACAATCCACCCAGGTGTGCGAGTGGGAGAACCGAACGGTCTAGCTAGACGACCGATCTGACCGTCGGTGTTATGGACAGGATTTGATCAACAGCGGGTTTGCGGGATAGGGTGAAGCAAAATTATTTGGCTATTATTACTACCACTCTGTTGGACCAGTTGGCCAACAGAGCGGGCACACTGTGGTTCCGGTGGGAAAATGGGTTTTCCACGTTCAACGTAGCCTGGCGTCGGTGGCCATCCGTTGAACTGTGGGTGTATGTTTGAAGGTTCTTCGCGTTATCGGAACGGAATAATAGCAACCACGAAACAACTGACCGATCGGGTACAGCGCAGGAAATTAGATAGGTGTTTTGTAGTTCTAGGGGAATAAGCGAGCATTTGTTTCGAGGCATTCTGAAACGTTTCTAATTCGACCAAAGCAGATTAGGTTGGTACGTGGGTAAATTGGTAAATTTTTCGTAGGTCTCGTCGTCTTCACGAATATTGTCAAGAATTATCGAATTTGCACGTTAGTGTCAATTTAAAAACCTTGCACATATTTATTTTTTATTTACTAATTTACTTATTTTATTTTTAAGGATCGGTGGTATTGCAAAAATTCATCCGACATAAAATCGTATCGTTCTATTAACGGTTTTGATGAATAAATGTTCCTTTATTCAGGGAAAGAAAAATACTACTTTCAGCTTGTGTAGACGAACGATGTACTAGGCGTTCTTGGAAATGGATAAAGTAGTCGTGAAATTCCGGATTGGAATTGGGAAAGATGGAGACAAATCCATTATTAATGTATGTTCTTTGATTTTGTACAAAACAAGAAGATCAACGCAAAATTTGGTCAGAGATGGAATGCGATGTTCGAAATGGACATTTTTACAAGTCACCTTTCACTTAGAGGGCCTCATAGTTTTGAAAATATTGATTGAAAAAGTGGTTCACAAACTGTGGGTGAATTTTTGTTGTGAAAATGAGCTGTTGCTTTACAATGGCTATCATAATTTGATTGTTTACTTGATGCTGAAAATCCCTCAATATGTTTAATGTTCATGTGAAGTTGTCGTACTTACAAGAATACACCAAACAATACCCACTACGTCCATCCACTTGAGGCTTGAAAATGCTTTAACTGCCCAGAACTGTGGACCGTAGTAGTCTGCTGCCGCTTTTGATCTTCCGGGGAGATCTTTTGCCCGTGCAAAGCACGGTGTCGTTTGATAAATTCCCGGAATGGAAATAAACCCGGCAACCCGTCTGGGTCACTCGGTTGTATGCATAGCTGTGGCTGTCGCAACGGTTGTGGCAGCACAATAACAATGGCAATGTTAGCAATAACAGCGGTGATTACAGGAACAATAATACGGAAAAGCGGCATTCCGACCCATGGCGTACGTCTCCATGGGCGAAGCGCACTCGTGCCGTTTGAGGTGAACGGGATGGGCTGGAGGAGGTTGAGCACTTCTAATGCTAACATTCATCCCGATGAATAGCTCGGCCCTCTTCCCCGTTCGGTGAACCACTCTCAAGTCATTTTGTGTGAAGTGTGAAGTCAAAGTGCAAATAAGGAATTGCAATATCGCTCCAGTGTGCCCCACACACTGCAGCACAAACCATCGAATCGATGACCGACATGGGGTAGTGCAGCTGCGAAACGATGCAAGTGCAAGTGCATTACCCGTTCGTTCGGACAAAGAGCTGCTGGAAGTGTAGCACGTTCCCGGGTCGGCATAAATGGCATGCCAACCACCAGCCGCTCCCGCTTTACAGCTGCAAAAAAAAAAAAAGAAACGTTCGCAAATGCGATTGCGTTCTCATTTAAATACATATGCGTGTGCAGTTGAACTTCGGATCGTTCGTAGTTTTTTTTTCTGGTTTTTCGTTCGCCGTAAGAATCGAAGTGTTGAAAATTGTTTTCTACCGACTTTTTGCTG
Source organism: Anopheles farauti No. 4 (assembly GCA_000956215.1). Classification (NCBI taxonomy): domain Eukaryota; kingdom Metazoa; phylum Arthropoda; class Insecta; order Diptera; family Culicidae; genus Anopheles; species Anopheles farauti No. 4. The sequence continues at coordinate 15,362 of JXWZ01001027.1, forward strand.
AGCAATGGGGCACGTTTGTAACAAGATGTCAGAGATTATTAACGAATACATTTCTTGTTTTTTTTTTGTAAAAGAGGCAATGAAAACATAAATAAAAAAAAATAAGTCGAATTAAAATAAATGAAAAATAAGTTGAATTAAAGAAACCTTGAAGTGAAGCAAAATAGTCTAGGGCTAATGTTCAGTAGTAACAAATAATTATAGAAAATGTTTGTATAATTGAATGAATAGTTTCTTTTTGGATACGTAGATAAGATATTTATTGATAAGTTTCTTTTAATAGTTTGTTACAGCTAAGATAAAAATGAGCTATAAGTCAAATTAAAATCGAAATTTACTTTATTTATTGCACATTTTGGCATTAAATTAAAAATTTCCGTTTATTAAAAGGAAGGGTTTAGAAGCAATCGAAAAAAAAAAATAGTCTACATAAGTAAGCAATCTAACAAAATTGCTACATAGAAAAAAGCTTCCCGCACGTTTCGGTTCTTTCTCGGTTGTACCGTGCATCGACTCGAGAAGTCTTAGGAAGCCCCGTGCCGGTTAAGCGTTGGCACTTGACCAAAACTTGCCCCAGCAACATAACGCAAACGGCACTGTTCACTAGCGACGATGGTGGCAAGAATGCATTCACTGGCGGTTTTTGCTTGCTCCACCACGGACCGAAACCCACGTCTACGATACCGTTGTCGATCGTTACGAGGCGGCAAACGGGACGAGAGCCGGCAAGCGCTTTTTCTTCGAACCGGATCGACTGCTCGTTTGCAATCCACGAAACACTGTGCTCCCGGTACCGACCGGTAGGAATCATAATGAAGGAGGAAGCATGTCGATTGTGTCGGCGGAGCTGATAGCATCCCGCAAGGTGCACCACAGAAGAAGGGTGCGCCATTGGCGAAATATTCAAAGCACAAACATAATAGTGATAGAGGAATGAAGTGATAAGGATGCATATTGTCATAACAGTTTATTTCAGCTGCGATAGCGACTGTCCGCGTGGGCGTGGGGGTGTGGCGGGAAGAAAATGAAATAAGGGAAAATGCATCGCACTGGAAGACAGCGTCCGAAGGCATCAGCTTTATTTATCAAACACACAAGGACACACGAACCTAACGAGAGACGCAATACAGCAGTAGGACATTTTTCATGCTGTATTTCCCTCGGTTTGCTATTCATGATCGCTGCTCTTTTCCGTCCGAGGATGAAGGCCTTTCGACCGGGGACCGGGGTGAAGCCGCTCATCAGTGGCACTTCAATATTCTGTCCTTACCACCTTCCCACGCCGGACGAGCCACCGGAATGTTTACCTGCGTCGCGCCCTGCCCTCAACGATTCCGTGAACGAAATGAATGAAGTTTTCGATTTATGAAATATTTCTTTGAAAATTACTGTGCATATTAGAGCTGCCGAAGGAACACCCTTCGTTCCCGCATGCACCTTCTCGGGCATGATATACATGGCGATGCATCGCTCGGTGGAAAACTAAATGTGTAAAAGTTTATTGAACGGTCTTGGGACCAGGCGCTGTGAAAACGCACAACCTCCCCCGAGAAGCGGTAGAAGTTCTAACGAGGCAAAGGCACCGGTCGTCCATTGAAAGGCTTTCCATCTTCCGTTGATGGTTCGATAATGGTGCAGCGATGATTTGCGGGCGAATAAATGTGAGACGCTTATGGGGGAGTGGTGTGGGGTAAGATGTAGTGCGAGTGGAAGTTTGATGCACGCCCGCTAGGACATTCTTATGGATGGTTGCATCTGATAATGGTGTTGAATAATGGCTTCTATTGGATGCAAATCGGTTGGGGGAAAAAGTCATGTTTGCAGTGATGTTTACATCCATTTTCGCGATGGTAATCGTTGAAAAAACACCTAACTTATTAATGTAATTTTAAGAATACTTCAGAATAGTTAAGCTTTAAAGTTTCAGTCAAATTGTACATGTACCTAATTACCAATGGCAATATAAAATAGCTAGTAAATCGGTAGCTACAACAAAACAGAAAACTATAAAAAAAAAAAATTTTAGCCATATGATTTGTAGTTGTGTTTTTTTTTATACAAAGACATAACAAAACGTGTTGAAGGCTGCCATTTGCATCAAAAAGGAGATTTGTATGGCTTATTTTTAGCCAATGTGTTAATATTAGTAAACCTAATGATGGTATTGTATTCTACCGCTAAACATTTACTATTGAATAAAAAGTATTTTCTCAGTCTTGTTTTGTTCGATCAGCTGTTTTTAAAAATGAGTATTGTGTTTCTAAAAATGCGTTTTCCACTTAAATGCTTAGAAAACATAGGGACATAACACAACATAGGTCAAAGAAAAAGCAGAACCAACAAACAAAATCATTTCTAAATCAAATTGGCTACGGAACCGTCCAGTAGCATCCCACTTGGCCACGCCAGTTGCCCATGGGCTCATCCTGCCGGTCAGCAAGATGAGCGACGGCCGTCTCCGGGTCAATATTTACGACCGAGCTATTAACGATAAATTTATCATTGATCATTCACACTTCGGGCGCGCTGCCCACTTCACACGCTTCGATCCGAGCGTCCCGCCCTGCCGAAAGACGTGCTTGGCAGAATATTCGTTTTTTATTTGACATTTCTTTTACGAGAAAATTGCCAATAAATGTGTATATTTTAATAACTAATATCGTTATCATAAAACTTATATTTTACTCCAATAAAATATTTATGCCCGCCCAGGCCCCGGTACCAAATGTGCTCAATCATTTTCTTTTCGGCGTTCCTCTCACGGCCGTATCTTTTTTTTCTTCTTTGTGTGTGGACGGCCAGCCGCCAAAGGCGTACACGGGCGAGACAGCTTTTTCGGAGGTCTTCTTGTTTCAGATTCCGTGCGCGCAATATAATCGGTGCCGCTTTCGGTGGTGGTCCTTTTTTTTTGTATGTGTGTGAAGGGAAAGCAACTATGTCCAGGCCAGTAGTAATCGTGTGTCGTTCGCACGGGACGAATCGTCTCGCCATTGATATGCATATGAACGGCGGGGTGGTGGTGGATGGTGCGGACCGGGCGCTACGTGATAAATTCCTGGCACGGTCGCGTTGTATTTTCCGCATTCATGGTGTGTGCCCGGATGCTATTTTCCATTCGCACTCGCGCCCTAATGGTGCTCGCTGGGAGGGGATCGACTTCGGTGCCGAAGGAACCACTACCACCAGCACCGGAAACTGCTTTTCCAATCTGCTTCCACAGTCTGGTGCGTCGTTGTTGCTCAACCCATCCCGGCAGCAAGCCCGGGAAGCTTTCTTTTCCGGAACGGCAACAAAGACGGCGCATGTAGTTAACTATAAATTTTCCTCGATAATGGGTTTTCCACGAAATGCCGATGAAAGGACAGCGAACCGAGCGCAACGGGTTCGGGTACATGGTGGGGAGGGGGGAAGAGGGGGATGTGTGCGTATAGTGTGGGTGGTATTTTTTTTTTCTCTCTCGGCTGCATCGCTCCCTTATCGCACCGATCCCTCCCAAACAGAAACGATCGCCTAGACGGGTGTTCTATTTTTGTGTTCGGGTCGAAAACGCAAAACGAAGAAAATCGTTGCCCGTAGGCTGTTGTTCTTCGTGCAGCTGGTGTGGTGGAAGGGGCGACATGCTTTTCCGTGCCATTGGTTCGTGCGCTCATAAGCACCGGAAGGAAAGGAAGCCAGCCAGCCAGATGTGGAATTGAACCCTTCAAAAAAAAAAAAAAAACTGAACAAAACCGGCAGCATACGGTTTTGCTGTCGATGTGCTTGCTGTATTTCGTTCTTTTTGGATTTGTATTTTAACGATTCCGGATGTCTGGCTGACGTCATAGGATCCGGGCCCCGATGGGAGGTTTGCTCATTTCGGCTGGCTGGTTGTTGAGATTACTGTAGTTACACAAACCTCACAATTCGGAAAGCTGGATTAAAATAGTTTTAACCGTAAAGCCCTGTGGCACCATCGTGCTAGGGTGTAAGATTTTCCCAATCGGGAACGCGTTTTATGTACCCAATAGCCAAAAACCTCCATCGCCTGTGTCCGATGCGTCCGCACCCCCCGGCGGTGGTGTGGTTTTGTGGTAAAGTTTTCCGTTGAATTTTACTTCCACCCTCGTCGGTTCGTCGTCGTCAGTTTGGCCAAAGTTTGATTGATTCCGGCATGGTTTGGGTTGGGGTTGGGGAAAGCATCGTTGACCACCCAGTGCTGTAAACCGACCGAGCGCTGGCCACCGTGGAAGATGGAACTTCAACAAACGCCAATTCATCCGAAGCATTTGACGACTTGGGTAAAGCACTGGGCACGGAACTTCTGCCACTTATATGGTAGTTTCCGGTGAGTTCGACCGAAGGTATAATCACACGTTGAAGCTCTTCAGATCATCCCTGGCTGGGAACAAGCGCTGCCGGGATCCCATCGGAGACACCTTGCGGGATGCGGTCACCGGGCAACTTTTCCGACCAAGAAAGCTTTCCGTATTTTATGATGCTTCACCGTCGGCATGGTTGGCGAGAAAAGAGTGCACCGTGCGAGGAAGCGATGAAGTTTCTGTATCCAGTCACCGATACGTTTTGCCACCCCTTCTTCCCCAACACGAAACAGAGCTGCTTTATTTGAAACCGGGCTCAACTTTTGTCGTTTGCACCGTGATGAGTTCCGTGGGGCTAGAACTTGCACGAGATTTTAAACGCTTTCGCGCACGAGTTGGGAGAAAACAGGTTGAACTATCGTGAAGTTGTGGGTGTTTTTTTTTGTTGTGGTTGTTGTTGGCAGCGGGAACGATAAAATGGGATCAGTTCAATTTACGAGCACTAGTTCAGGGTAAGAGAATTTAAATTTTCAGTTTATTTCATTAAACATGCTGGCAAACGGCAAGCTTGCCCATGGAGAGCTGCTGCACCGGATGAACGTTACGTCCTCATCTGTATGTTCGTTTTGTCCACAAATTGACACCCTGCAGCATAAGTTTGCCTGCTGCAGCAGAGTTGCCCCAGCTTGGGCTGCTTTGCAGCAACAGATCAAAAGAGCAGTACAAATGGC
>JXWZ01001029.1:0-27060 GCA_000956215.1 Anopheles farauti No. 4
CGACGGACGCGTTCTCGATCTGATGTCAAACTTTAAGAAAGACAACACCGGCTACCACCTGAAGCATCTCTTCATCGGCTCTGAAGGTACGCTCGGCATCATAACACGCCTGTCCATGTTCTGCCCGACGGCGTCCCGCTCCGTAAATGTCGCGTTTCTTGGTCTGCGCAGCTACGACCACGTCAAGCAGACGTTCCTTGCCGCCAAACGTGGTCTCGGCGAGGTGCTGTCCTCCTGCGAAATGATCGACGCACCGTCGCTCGACAGTTGCACACGGTTCTTTGGATTGCAGTAAGTGTGGGAAAATAGTGTGTGAGAGTACGCAAAACTAATGCTGCCAACCTTCCCAACCCAGGTCACCGATCGAGAAGTATCCCTTCTATATGCTGATAGAAACTTCGGGAAGTGATGCCGGACATGATGAGGAGAAACTAACGCGCTTCCTAGAGCAAACGATGGAGGAAGGGCTGGTGCAGGATGGTACGGTTACGAACGAGCCAACGAAAATGAAGGTAAGGTAAAAAGATCTAAAATATAGTACAAATCTATACCTGCAGATAAATCTATCTCAGTAGGCTAAGTCAAATCTACATTTAGCATTCTATTTTGAGTGCAAATTAATATTCCTAGTAGAAAACTCCCTATATAAATTAGAATAAAATAGTTAAAATACAGCTCGTAGCGATGAAAGGTATCTAGAAATGTAGCTTTAGTCACTTGTATAGTTCTACAAGTTGTATTACCATTTTTATTACCATTTTCAATATTATCGTTTTTATCGAATAGAAAATATGTTTTTTCAAGTGTTACTTTATCGGTTTATACAAATTTACTCAGAGTCCACCGAAAAAAGTGTTGTAAAATCCTATTTTGAATGTTATTCTGATTATGGTTTGCTTAAAAGAAACATTCTAGGTCAACAACGCCGTCAAATTTAACCAAATTTGGTACAATAAAAGGGCAAATATTTTCAAAACTATCAATTTAAGAAAGCAGTACAGTAGTAACCTTATTTATCTTATCGCAAATAAAAATAAATGAAACAATACTCTTGATTTTTTTTCAAGAACAATTAAATAAAATGGTATTTTGAAAATTCTTGTTTCACTTCTTACAGAACATATGGAAACTGCGTGAGCTAATCGCGGACAGTCTGCTGAGCGATGGTTATTGCTTCAAGTACGACATCTCGTTGCCGTTGGACCAGTTCTACGATATCGTGCTGGCGGTGCGGGAACGTGTCGGCGATATGGCCATCAACGTCACCGGGTACGGCCACATCGGTGATTCGAACCTTCACCTGAACGTGTCCTGCGCACGGTTTACACCCGAAATTTACGCCTCCCTAGAACCGTTCGTGTACGAGTACACGTCAAAGCTGCGGGGCAGTGTTAGCGCCGAGCATGGTATCGGGTTTCTCAAGCGCAAATATCTGCACTACTCGAAGCAATCGGAACCGCTGCGTTTGATGCGTCAGATGAAGCAGCTAATGGATCCAAACGGTATTCTCAATCCGTACAAAGTGCTACCACCAGAGCATCCGTCAGATACGGCGACAGCGCACTAATCGTATCGCTAGCGTATGGAAGACTACAGGCAAAATAAACTTTGATAATGTTGAGATTACAACTGGGCGTCAATATTTAATATTGTGCCTTCCAAACAAGCCATAGGCTGGTTTTCATATGAATTGTACAGACTGGTATAGGGATTTTAATCATGATTAATGTAATAAATTTCTTACGGCAATAAAATTACATGATTTTTTTTTGCTGACGTTTGAGAAATTTTATAAGAAATATTTATGAAAGCTTCATGCATTCGAAAGCACATAGTTATGTGCTATGTGTTTCTTTCGTAATTGTTACTACATTTCTATTCGAAAAGCGCTCAAACAAGCGGATAAATTCGACGAACGCCGAAACATATGAAATCCAAACAAGAAAAATACCTTGAAAGCCAAATATCTATTTTCTAAGAATGTTGTAGTATGTAATAGTACAGTGGAACTACTAAAATGTCGAATTTCTAGATACTGTAGACATAATTTATACTGGGGTAATAATTTGGACAAACATCGCCGTAAGTAGGTAATGTAGGCAATGAGGATTTAAAATGATTTTATAACAACAAAAATGATTAGGACTAATATATTTCTAAACGGAACTCTATTTTATTCACACGAAACTATGATTAACGATTGTAATTAGTTACACAACATGTATTTATAATACATTTCTAATTTGTTTCATCGCCTCTTTCTCATGTAGAAATCCCCAACGTATTGTATTCAACGTACAATTTAACCAGTTCTGCCCACAAATTGAAAGAAAAGTTTCAAAGAAAACCATTCTCTACAGCTAGAACGCCAGCTCACATATATGGCTCAGTATTGGCGGTAGATGTTCCTTCGGTGTCTAAAGCATAAGGCAGCATTCAAAGCAGAATATTACGCAGCGCTTCAATCGACGAGAGTTATACGTAGATGAGATTTACTTCTCTATCACCAGCTTATCGGGCGCCCGGTACAATTGTCCAACTATTGTCTGCAGATGTTATCGGTCAAACAGTATCGTGATGTGCGGGAAGTAATGTAAGGAAAGAAAAGTAACATATTTGTATCAGAATAGAACAAAGTAGAAAAATTGTCACTGGGTTTCTAAAAATGTGTATTGTGTGCACCCATGGAAAGGTGTAGGTTGATTACATGCGCTACAGATATTACATCACATTGTCAAACTATCGCCGGTCCAGCGGTACCCCTAACCTCAAATGTAAATAGATAAGCAACTATCTTACCTGTCGTTTAATAATCTCTAGATTCTTTTGTGCGTACGATAGCTCGCTGGCAATGCTGGCACTGTCCGTCAGGGCCTTATTTGCTCTAAATGCATCACGAATCCGGCGCAGAGCGTACATGCTGCAAATGGTGTTGATCGTAATCAGTAAAGATTGATGGATGTAGCAAATCATAAACGGGGAGTATTTACCGATAGTTATACGCATCAAACTTCTCTGACGCACGCAGCAACTGTTTGTAGAGCGATAGCACCTTCATCTTATGTCCCGGTACAGCCATGCACTGCAAAATTTGATATCGGAACGGAGCAAAATCACAAGTGCCTTTTTTGCTGTTTAATTGTTTGTGTTGATATTCGCTGATGGAATGCAAATGAAAACAAAACCATATGACATTTCATGACATAGAGATAGAATTTGGTCATAGATCGAGCTCATAACATTTATTTTATTATGTTTATTTACTCTCAAATAGTTTAATTATTTACTAGCTAATATTTTCAGTGAACTAAATTGGTTCATAATTCTAAATGTCTTGAAAATGTGTAAAATCTAAAATCCCATTGTGCACAGCCTACAACATTTTTCGCCAGATGGCGTTGTACACGATGTGTTCAAATGTTCAGTTGAGTATGCTACGTTTGCTTAGGCGGAAAATTTGTAATAAATCCTTTCCCTCAACACATTCTTTCACTAAACTTCATGTTTCTCACACACAACTCTTCCTTATCAACACATTTTATTACGAAGAAAACAGAGTACAAAAATATCAACAATAAATAACTGTTTCATAGAATGTGCGTGAACAAAAGCAATCACGATATTTTCGGGGCGAGATTTTTTGATTGAATGACGATGGAATGGTTGAAAACGTACCACTGGGAGGAGCGATCTTCTGCAGGCGAAACCTTTTGTTTTTAAGCCAAATAAGTACTGGCCGAAACGTTACCACCCTTGCCGGTCCAGTTGGTGTGCACAAACTTGCCCTCCTTGCCGAGCAGCTCGTACGTGTGCGCACCGAAATAGTCACGCTGCGCTTGCAGCAGATTAGCCGGCAGCCTTTCCGAGCGGTAGCCATCGAAGAAGGCAAGAGCGGCAGAAAGCGCCGGTACCGGCACTCCCCAAAGCACGGCCTGGCTGACAACCTCACGCCACGACTGCTGGTTGTCCATCATAGCCTTCTTGAAGAAATCGTCCAACAGCAGATTCGACAGCTGCGGATTGCGCACGAACGCGTCGCGAATGTTGCCCAGGAACACGCTGCGGATGATGCAACCGCCACGCCACATCAGCGCAATGCCACCGTAGTTCAGGTTCCACTTGTACTCGTTGGCCGCCTCACGCAGCAGCATGAATCCTTGCGCATACGACACGATCTTCGCGCAGTACAGCGCATTCCGAATATGGGTAAGGAACTGCTTCCGGTCGGCCACGGACGGCTTTGTGCTGGGGCCGGCAAGCTGTTTGCTCGCCCGTGCACGCTCTTCCTTCAGTGCGGACAGGCACCGGGAGAAGACAGCTTCACCGATCAGCGTGACCGGTACGCCGTGGTGCAGGGCAGCGATCGCCGTCCATTTGCCCGTACCCTTCTGGCCAGCCGTATCGCGGATGCGCTCCAGCAGATAGCCCTCGTCGTCGCGGTAGTTGAGGATGTCGCGCGTAATTTCGATCAGGAACGAATCCAGCACGCCCTTGTTCCACTCGTCGAACTCCAGTGCCATCTCCTTCTGCGTCATTCCGAGGGCCAACATCAGATGGTACGCTTCACAGATAAGCTGCATATCTCCGTACTCGATACCGTTGTGCACCATCTTCACAAAGTGACCGGCACCGCCTTCGCCGACCCATTCGCAACACGGATCACCGTTCGATTTGGCGCAAATAGCCTGAAAAATTAACAAACACTTCCTTATAACTTATATTCACTATTGTATGCGTTAATTTTTGTTGCTTTGCACACTCCTTGGTGCCAAATAGAAAGTGAACCAAAAAGAAAATTATGCAAACCGTATATACTTTCCAATAAATTATCAAAGTACGTGCGAAAACTTTCTTCTGCCTAGAAGTAAATTTCCTGTCGTGCTTTACCTGGAAAATGTCCTTAATCAATGGCCATGCATCCGGATGGCCACCGGGCATCAGGGATGGCCCGTAACGGGCACCCTCCTCGCCTCCACTCACGCCCGAACCGACGTACAGGATGCCCTTCGCCTTCAGTTCCTCATACCGGCGAGCCGAATCCTGATGTTCCGAGTTGCCACCATCGATAATCACGTCGCCCTTCTCGATCAGCGGAAGCAGTTGGTTAATGAAGTCATCTACCGCACTGCCGGCTGCAACAGAGACAACACACATGCGTCAGTAAAAGATCACCCGAGCCAGTCACGTGAGTAACGCGATCGCGATTCGAGAACATGCGATTCACGGCCCGATGGCACACTGGAGGTCGTACTAGCGGCGATAATCGCGATCTCTTTCCGGCGACCGACTTTTTGAGACGACGGTATGGCGTTGTTACATCGTTTCCTCCTTCCTTTACCGAGCGACACTTAAGCGTTCGATTTCAAGATCAACGCTCACGGCCATCGTTAGTCGGTAAGAACGCACGGTAGACAAGTAGGCACTGGCAAAAAAAGGTCACCCGTAGCGAACTTTCACTTATTACCTTGCAATGGGGCGCGGAGGCATGAGCATAATAAAAATGTGCTCGCGAGCTTATCGCGACGAGCAGCGAACGTTAATCTTCCATGCCTCCAGTAGCATGTTCCAGTCGCTGCACCAATTCGGGGTTTGGCTTGGTGCAACCTACCTGCAACCTACAAATGACTTTTCCTTTCTTCCCACTTACCCTTAACCAGCAACATGATTTTGCGTGGTGTCTTCAGCTTGTTCACCATGTCCTGCAGCGAGCTGGCCCCGATGATGTTGGTGCCTTTGGCTTCATTCTCCAGAAAGTGGGTAACCTGCAAGGGAAACGCGAGAACGAAATCCAATTCAATTAAACGAACCAGGTGCGCCAATGCTATCCGTGATCGCGTTCGCCGCATTTATGTTAATCCAAGCACGCCGGCGATCGATTCCACGCGGTGAAGGGTCATTGCGAGAGCGAGCGAGCATTAAAATTGTGCCTCAAGCACGCACACACGTTGGCTAGGGTCATTTCAAAGTTACGGGAAGGACAACGATCGCGCCGATGGGAAACGGGGCAAACGGAACAAACAATTCTTTACTCGCAAAGTAATGAAGTGTTACAACAGCAACAAAAATGCTTCGAAATTGGTGGCGTAAAATAAAATAAAATGAAAGCTAACATGAACGTAATACCCCGAGAACAATTCGCTCACGCTTCGGCGGTGGCGATACCGGTGAAAGTAAAGGCGGAGGTTCGGCCAAAGTGACATAACTTTTATATTGCTGCCGTTGAAACAAATTCGAAAGCCGGCATTCGTGCAAAAGTCTCCACCAGAGCTCCGAATTGATCGCTAAAACTCACCTTGTCGACGGTACGATTGTAAGCGCAAACGACGAATCCCTTCGAATCCATGTTGAGGATCAAATTTTGACCCATCACGGCCAAACCGATCAGGGCAATATCAGCTTTCCTGTGAGAATGAAACATAAAGTGAGCCATATTCGTTAATTGCTACGGGCGCAGAGGTCACAGGACGCACGATCGCATTAATCGCATGGGTTCGTTTTTCTTTTAAGATCATCCGCCGGGTGTTATGCAAGCAATCTTTAGACCCACTGTTCCACGTTGCCGAATCTCGAAGGTCTGCTGATGGTGGATTGGGCTAGCGTAGCACCTTAAGGTGACCTTGCGCAAGTGGCACTTGTCTAAACGTTGCGTGTCTTGGATGGTTGCCTTCGATCATCTCACTATTTTTGATGAATCATTCGCGAGAAAAGTAACCGGCGGTAACTCAACAATGTCCATGCATTTTGTGACGTTGACAAAGGTTGTTCGGTGCATCATGCAACATCATTGTTGATTGGTTCGCAGGCTTTAATCAAATATAAAATCGCTCGCAACAATCGTCACGGCACGAAGATAAGGTAGGTCGCTGTGGTCCCTATCAGGGCCGGCTGTTTGCTCTCGAGGAACAGCGGGAAAAGGAAGGCAAACAAGTGCTGCTCTTCCGGCAGCATTCGAGTGGACACAAATAGTGCAAAAAACTATGAACATGGCACGATACGGAACAAACATTGGCACATTGAACGTGCGTCACGGAACCTCCATTCGATCGGCACTGACTCTTCCTCTCTCGAGCCTGTATTTGTTTACACTGGGATGGATAAATTCTTCCTACGATTAGCGAAATCGCATATGGGAGTCAGTTTCTTCTGTGCGTAAAAGACACAATACAGAAAAACGATGCGTTTTGTCTGACGAAGCCGAAGATCGCCGCGTCAGTCAACGATGACTTGCAATCGGGGCAAAACCAAGGTGCCCTTTGGGAACCGTGTTTACTTACGGGCTGGACATTTTGTACGATGTCAGGGTGCAGAGCAATCGGCGTAGGGATTGAATTTTGAAATACCACTCGGAAGCCCCCGGAAAGGCGAACAGTAGCGAACGATTTGAGTGAAACAGTGAAACCTTGGGAAACTATGGAAACGAGATGCCGCCGGACACGCGTTTGCTTCTTACGCTAGGCACAAGTTCCGAAACAATAATGGCTGTTTCGCGGCTGCCTGACCCGGTCGCGAGTCGAGCCGAAACGTATAGGCTTTGGCCACAGCCACAGTGGACGAAATTGCAAATTAAATTTAAAAAAATTGAAAAAAAAAAGTATTGATCTCGAATAAAACCAAAATTACAATAGTTACCACTATGAGGCAGTATTTCATGAATTTTACTCGGAGAACATATTATAAATATTACCTCCAATTATTGGCTCATCTCCTATCACAAAAATTCATCCACTGTGCGCACTGTCTGTCATTCGCTCCAGTGCCGGAGTTTTTATTTCTCTTGTGACCGTGGTTGTGCTATCGGCGAAAACCGCAAATCGTACGATGTGAGCCGCGCACGCACTCACACACACATACGCGCAACGCAAATCTTGGGCACTTGGCGCAGCTTTACACAAGTGGCGGCGTCGTGAATGCTTGAAGCACGTGAAATTTCTACAGTGTGTATCGCAAAAACGCGCACACGTTTCTGGATGTTAAGTTAGGTAGGATTATAGTAAAAAAAGATAAATCAACAATCTCTTATACGTGGGCAAAATTAAATTCCATTTATTTCTGTACAACGTAAACAGGTGAGCAGATGCAAGGTAGTTGGTTGGTGGAACAACACCACGCGGTTAACGTAAATCCAATGCAAATACTTAATATCGTTACCAGTTGGTTCGTTGGTGGCTCATATAAGCGTATTATAAGTTATCATAAATAGGCAACGTAATGCAATCCTGAAAACCGACGGTCAAGTAAACTTACATTGTTTCTACGTTATAAGTACGCCATACGTCTACTTTTGTAACTCGTACTACACAGTGCAAAGGAAAATGCAAAAGAAAAATGCTTACTTACTACGAGCGGTTGTGGGAACCACAGCCAGCGTAACATAGCTCTAAAATACATTAGGACGAAAGTAAATATTCACAGAAAAACGAGAAAAAAAAGCACGGCGATGTGTATACGGTTCATTGCGCGTGAAACAGCCAAGATCCATACATTTTGCAAATCTCGAAAAGAATCACGATCAATTAGGAACAACAAATGCAACAGCTGCTTTATGCTTTTGCTGATCGTTGATTTGCTAAGCGTCGATTAACTTATGTTGTCTTTGGAAACGTTAACGAGTGACAAGAAATTATCGACAAAGAAAACACGCAAAAACAAAACTCTTTCATTCGCTATGCCCATTCAAAGTACTGCAAAATAGAACGAAATTATCCGTTACTTACGGCCCTGTTTGCGTGCTGATTTCAGAGTTCCATTGTTCCTATACTTGTTTGTGCTTACAATAGTGATATTTGCGTACAACGCCTAAACGAAACACGTATACTTAATAAATGTACGCCTTACAAGATAAAAGAGCGCCAAAATCGGGGAAAAAATAAATAGCTAAACGATGATGTAAAGTTTCCTTACTTGTCAACATAAAAGCAAAACCCGGCCCTACCATTGAAACCATAGAAACCAATCACATTGCCGGATGCATTATAGGCGTAAAACAGAACGCTAACTCAGAACACAAATCATAACACAGCTCGGCACGAAACAGGAGAGATTTAATTTAAACTATTTTATCATTCTAATTGTTTGATGTACCATCGACACATCTTCTTTTAAATATCATCCCGCTAGCGATCAATTCTAGTACATCCAATAAGTGATAGTAGTTCGTTCGTAATCGTTTGCGTAGGTATGTAATCTGGTATCTATTTTACTGTACCATTAGTTTTCTTTTTAGTACTTCGCAATTTAGTACATCGCACCTTAAACGACACTGCTGCGCTACAGAGTCTTCGTTTCTTTTTTTAGTTTCCTGCAATCGGGATTCAGTCGGTTATAATGAATGTATCATACTGCTGGTATTGGCTAGCGATCTGTTTCAGAGCGTTTTTATCGTATGTGTTTATCGCATGAAATTTATCTAAAATGATGCCATGTCTCTATCACCCAAAACCGCACGCACCATCGGCTGAAACGGTATATAATAGTTCCGATACGTATATATATATATACTTTTGCTATATAAATCGTTACAAATCCTTTCGTATCGGTAATTGTTATAGTTTTTTGCACATGTTTTGCTTTAGGCGTAGATTGTTTTTAGTTTGCACTACACGGCCATCGTTATTGATAGTTACTTTCGTTTTTGGACTTTCAATTCCGATTAATTATTTCTGGTTTTTTTTTGCTTGAGCACTTCATTCGAGTATGGCCAATGGTTTCGCATTAAAACTCGCACTACACGCTGCTATTTGTAGGGACATAAGGTGTGTGCAACAGTTTACGGCAGGGGATCTCGTTACTGCTTGCAGAGGCGGTGAACGTTCGTTAAACCGAAGCTAGCTATATATTTTTATGTGGTTGTTTAATGTGTATGTGTGTTTTCTTGAACATTTTGGCAAAGAAAGCCTTACACATCATTTGGTGGGCTCTATTTTCATCTCTACGACAATTTGTGGGTGTAAACAGGCGTATATTGGTTGATGTTCCAGTACAAATTGTATATCTGTCTAGTGGTGCTAAATGTGCAACATGTGTTTAACAGTACCATAAAAAAGATTGCAACTCTACACGATGCTCCGTAACTTGATTTCGCGCTGTGATGTTTATTTTTATGCAGTTATAGCTTCCGTTCTATGTTTTAATATGGTTTATGTGCTAGGTTTTGGTTGGCATTCAGTCTGGCGGGTATAAGACAGTGAAACAAGGGCAAAAAATCATCGCACAACGATCCACAAACGATAAAACTCTGCTAAGACTGATTGATCCTTTCCGAACACTGACTGAATTCTATACAGGTTGTTTTCTTCTTCTTTTTTTAATAAGATAAAGATTATTCTTTTCTTCTGTTGTCTATGAATCGCAAAAACGGATCTTTAGCTACCATCTGTGTTTCATTCTAAAACGGGTAAGGATACGATCAACTAAACTGCAACAGTTTTTTGTTCGCTTTCACCAGCGGCAGCAGCTGGTGCTTCCGCTTCTGTTGGCATGCTTTCGACATTTGCAGAAGTGGTTGTGATTTCTGTGGTATCATTGGTTTCGGTGGTACTAGCCGTAGCAGGAGATGCATCGGCGGCCTCAGAAGTGACAGTAGAACTGCTAGTAGTAGTTGGTTCTGTTTTTGCTTCTGTGCTAGCGGTGGTAACGGGGCCAGCGTTTGATTTTTCTACCTGTTCGAGGCGGGGCTTTTTAGAAGCCGACGCGGTCAAGATTTTTTCTACATCCTGGAACGAATTGTGTACAAAAGGTCGTTTTGAGTGCGTGTTACACTTGAAAAACAAGTACTTCGTTTTAATTTTGTTTTTTTTTTGTCGTTTAACAAAAGCCATGCTTTGGATGTGACGTTAAGCTCGCAATCAAGTTTAAGCGTAAAGCGCTAATCAATCAAGCAAACTACTAATAAACACTATACCGAAAATAAATAAAGCGATAATTCCCGAACAAAAGTCAATCGTGCAAAATTATGCATACTAATTAAAAAACCCAAACAATCACTAAACTCTATAATACCAGATTTTGGCAAGACTAGCATCAATACCACACCAAATTAACATCGTCAAATTACCTGCTCGGGATGCTTTCCAATGTACTCGAGGCGTGCAGCTTCGTACATTTTAACGAACTTATCCCGCTGCTCCTTGAACTGCGCAAAAAGCGCATCGTCCCGATGTCCTTTCAGTCGGTTGGCGAGATCAGCTTTCTTATCGTGTTCACCCTTGATTTCCTCCGTCACCCACGGTTTGTCTAGCGGGTATTCTTCCCTGTTTTGCTGTTGCGCCGGCTTCGGTCGCATGCGTTTCCCCATCGGACCCATTACACCGCCACCACCACCGTTCGGTGCCATGCCGTTTCGTGGGAAAGGATTCATTTTACCGCCCATCGCACGTGCATGCATGTTACCGTTCATGTTGCGACGCATGGGTCCACCATCCGGTCCCTGACGCATGGGCGGTGGCATCATGCGACCCATACCGGGTGGTGGGGGCATCGGCCGGCCACCCATCGGGGGTATCGGTGGTGGTATTGGCCTGTTCATCGCCAGTAGCGACATCGGTCCTGGTGGACCCGCACCGTACCGACCGTTCTGTGGTCCTCGCATACGCATACCGTTGCGGAAATGGGCCGGTGGAACCGGTGGTGGTAAAGGGGGTGGATGCATGGGTCCACGGCGACCGGCAGGTGCCGGTGGTCCCGGGAACATGTTCGGCGGAGCCATTGGACCTCCCCAGTTGGACATCCCATTCGCGCCCCCGTTCATACGGTGTCGCATTCCCCCTCCGGGTGCTCCGTTTTTCATGGGACGCTTCATCGGTACGTTCATCCTGCGATTACCGTTGGCGAATGGGGCGGTTTTGTTTCCTGCGTCCGATCCATTCGCTATGTTGATAGGTCCACCGAAATTGTTACCTGGTCCGCTGTTGGTGGAAGTAATCGAGTCGTCATTGAAATCTAAGAAACCGGGATCATCGCCGAGCTGATTCGCGTTGAACATAGCGTTCATGTTCCGCATGTTGTTCATCGGGCCGTAAGGCTTTCCCATGCCAGGCTTAAATCTCTGCCGATTAGCCATTTGATTGCCTGTGCGTTTGTTGCCTTCGTTGGTTGGCGCCTTGTTAGACACCATTATTTACATCAATTTTCCTGCTTCACAACTGCGCGCTTTGGCCGACACACCACAAATTGTCGGCTAAGCAAAGGCTGCTTACGGTTGTCCACTGTCAAATTCTTGATTAATAAACAAATAATTACACGATATTAGATTCGTACGGATTCAACCGTATCTTTTCAGCGTGGCGCAAGTACTTTTCACCGTCAAGAGTAGTATAAATTTTACCCGGAAAAGTAAAATCGTAGTTGTTGCTTGCTTTGATTTTCTTTTATCCTTTTTGATGATTTTGACAGTACCCGCAGTACACACACACACAACCATCCGTACACCCACTGTACAATCTTTTTCGAAAGCTTGTTCATCGTCAGATAAGAATTTTGATTTACCACGCAGTGCATTTTGTTTTGGGAAAGCAATTTTTGTTTTCAATGTTTGGAATGCAGAATTAAACAGATTGTTTATAGATAATTACCACTTTTGGACAACATTAATAATTGCACACTACAGTTCAATTAAAACAAACGTGCTTTTGAGTGCAAGAGGCGAACATTTTTATTTTCGCAAATTTATAAAACGCATATTTGCAAAAAAAAAATTAACGTATTTATCGTTCGAAGCCACCAAAGGGCCCAACAATTATTGAAGATGCTCGAAAAACGAGCTTGACATGCTTTGTCGAAGTTTCCTTCGAACAAAAACGCCAAAATGTCAAACTGTCGTAAATTGTGTTGACATTTGAATTGGTATAACAATCCGAAAGCATGGTTTGGATGTTTTTGCGCATTCAATTGAATTTTGTGTGATTTCGTGATCCTCAAAGAGCCTAAATACGTTTATTCAACATGGTAAGATTGTATGCATTTGAACGCAATCACAAAAGCTATACTACTGATCGTTCATTTCAGATTAAAAAGAAAATAGTTCGTTATTTTGCTGAACCAGATGGAAGAAACAAACCTGTTTCGCATGAAGTTAAACCCGAAGTTAAGCCCGTTTTCGAGCAAACAGCAAAGCAGGAAGTGAAAAGAGAACATCGGGTAAGAAACCCGATGTCGAATGGCTTCAAGCCTGCACCGAACCGCAGGAATCCCAGAGCTGCCAACAAACAAACAACCGAACAGTTGCGGAATGAGAAGCCGCTTGAAATTCCAATCGATCCGACTGTGTTGCTACGGCACTCGCGCGGTGATCGCATAGACGTTTACGGTGTGAAGACAAAGCTACACAAGATTAACGAAAAGCGAAAGGATATAAACATCGAATTCGCTGTTGAGCAGGCCGCTCGTACTGAAATTTTGCTTCCAGAGGAGGAAGGTTACCTCGAAGCGGACAGTGGCGAAAGCACCACAAACATAACGCAAAGACAGATAGTAGAAAATGTTGATATAACGACCGCAACTAAGCATTTCAATCTGGCGCTTGACTTTGGCCCATACCGCACGCGCTACACGCGAAACGGCGCATTCTTGTTGCTGGGTGGAAAGCGGGGTCACGTAGCAGCATTCGATTGGGTACGAAAGAGTTTGCTGTGCGAGATGAACGTGATGGAATCGGTGCACGACGTTACGTGGTTGATGAATCACACCATGTTTGCGGTGGCGCAGAAAAACTGGGTTCATGTTTACGATAACAGAGGCACGGAGATTCATTGCGTGAAAACTATGCACAGGAGCGTTCGGTTGGAGTATCTGCCGTACCATTTTCTGCTAAACAGCGCCGGCGAGAATGGATTCTTGTCGTGGATGGATGTATCGATCGGAGAATCGGTGGGAAATTATAACACAAAAATGGGAAAAATTACGGTGATGACACACAACCCTTGGAACGCGGTGACCTGTATAGGCGGATCGAAGGGTGTGGTTTCGATGTGGTCGCCGATGGTGCGCGAACCGCTGGCTAAAATGCTGTGCCATCCTGTACAGCTAACAGCAATCGCAATCGATCCGAGAGGCCACCACATGGCGACGGCAGGATTGGATCGCAAAATTAAAATATGGGACATTCGGCATCTGGAAGGTCCTTTGGAGACGTACCACACCAACTCAGCGGCAGCCGAGATAGAGCTGTCTCAGCGCGGTTTGCTGGCCTTATCGATGGGCAATGTGTGTGAAGTGTATCGCAGAGATAACAATCAAGGGAGTGAAGATAAAATGAAGCCTTACATCAGACACCGAACGAATGGTGCCATTTCGAGCATTCGGTTCTGTCCGTACGAAGATATTCTTGGCGTGGGTACGGCGAAGGGCTTCTGCTCGCTAATCGTACCCGGGTCAGGCGAACCCAACTTCGATTCCTACGAAGCCAATCCATACCAGACGCGCTCGCAGAGACTCGAAACGGAGGTGCACAGTCTGCTTGAGAAGATTCCGCCCGAATTCATCATTCTCAATCCCACACAAATCGACGAGGTGGACGTCCCGACCGCAAAGGAGCGGTTGGAGCAAAAGGTGAAACTACTGACAATGAAGCCACCCAAGATCGACTTCGAGCCGCGGAAGCGTAATCGCGTCACAAAAGCCAAGCTTGTGAAGATCAAGCACAACGTGAAGGAATCTCGCTTCCGCGAGGCTGCCAAGGAGCTGAAGGAGATGAAAGAGAAGTTGCTAGCGAAAGAACCCCGAGAAGAATCCTCAGATTTCATTCCGCTAGAATCGAAAAGTGTTTTGGATCGCTTTAATACTAAAAAGAAGAAGAAGGCGCTTTGATTTGGTTCTCACATCGCGTGCGGTATAATATTATCGTTATGAATAATCTGGCAAATAAAACGAATTGGATCACTTATAAATACTGGTGTAGTACTCTTCCTCGAGATCGTACAAGTCCGCCGCCATATCGTCCCGGACAGCCATCAGCTTGTTGTCACGATCGATTTGCGTGGAGCGGTAGAGCGAAGAATTGCTGCAAATAGCTTCGTTCACCGAATGGAAGTCGTTAAGTATGAGGTACTGTTTGATGTCTGACACGAGCTTCATGAGCGATTCGCCAGCACGAACGATGTTTGCCGCTCGAACTTGGGTTTCGTACGTGTCCTGCTCGCACTGCGTTATCTTGGATAGCTGTGTGTCGTTTTCGCCCTTTGCAAGCCGAATGATTTCTGCAAAATAAATCACCGTAAGAACAAATCTGCAGTCAGGGGTATTAACAGCACCTACCTTCGAAATTTTCTCGCATGCTCCGGATGTCCTCTTTCAGTCTGGAGTTGTAAGATTTTAATAGAGCTTCTTTCGACTGGGTGAGATTCCGCTGCATTTTTGAAATATTTTGACTAACTTATCAAATGCGATGAAAGCGTAGTATATTTTTACTGAACGGAGGTAAACAATAGGACTTTTGCAGTGATGTTGTTTACGTTTACTCTGTGAAAATGAGATGTCAAAATTTTGGGAGCACAAGCGGCATGAGATTGATTGCAAGGAATGTCAGGCATCCATATTGAAAGTGTAACTGACGTACTGGAGTAATATTTGACATTTATGTGAATTAAAGGATTCTTGAGGAGAAGAGCTTCGCCATGGCCAATGTTAGAACTAGTACATTCCATAATTTTTATGAAGCTTTCCTCGCTTTATAAAAAGCCTTCTTTAAAAATGGTTACATACTAATGATGGATTATGACTGGAAATTAATCATCGTCATAAATAACATACTCACAGAACGCTCTATCTTAACGTCATATTTTCGTTAATTTTTCTGAAAAAGTCAAAACAGTTTGTATGTAATGACTTTCTCTCACATACACAATCTTTGAGGAAAACACAAATTGGCGCTCGTAATTGTACAAATTTGGAGCTCCAAATATTGTTTTTTTCTGATATGATTATTTAAGCTTTAACAAATCTTATGATTTGTATTTGATGTTAAAAGTTCCTGAGCAATATTATGTTTCATTTGACGCCTGTTCCGAAGGTTAACAGGTTGTAATATCGTTATTAACTAGATCAACAATTGGTTCATTGGATACGTGTCGGCTAAAAGTATAATGTTTTGTAGTATTAATCAAAAATATAACGTAAAAAATTGGTTTTAATTTTCCTTCTCATTACCAAAATATGTACACTTTACCAAAACTAGTTTATGGGATTGCAGTTTAGACTCAATTACTGTTTACGCAAAGACACTGAAAACGGAGAGTCGAACTGTTTATTTATCAATAAATTTTTATGTCAATTTGCCAGATTTGTAGTTTTTCCAGAAAGCAAAGTATCTTTAAGACTATTTTGAATATCAATTTTCCCGATCCATTGGCATAGTGAGATATTTTTTACTGACCTTTAAACTTTCACAGAAGCAGTCGCCTAAACTAGTAGAATAAATTTATCATAAAAGTAAGCACTAGTTTGATCAGCCACATAATAGCAAAACATTTTCAATTGCAATAACTTTCCATTTAAAATACTTTCTCCACTTTTCCAGAGATTTTACCTCCGCTGCGTCCACCGGCGATAGATGTCGTAAGGGTGAACGAGAGAGCTCCTGAACAGTTCCCGTTCTCGCACACAGCTAGAGATAGGGCATCGCGGCCGGCTCGATACCACGGTGGAAAAAGGACACGTCATGCGTCGGGGTTGACGTGTACTTTACGAACAATAAAGACGGGGCGAGTGGTAGCGCAGGTCGATATTTTCAGTTCAGCAACCAAACAGAGCACAAGACAAACGAAGATTCGGTGCACCAACTGTGATTTAGACTTATTCTAGGGTGTAAAAGTCCCGTACCGTACGAGTGAAGTGATCGCAGCGTGAATTGTATACAAAACGTAAGTCTAGAACAGCTGTTTTGTGGCCTCAATGTTAACGTGCCGGTAGCGAGCAAAAGTGTGAAACAAGAACGAACTAGCAAAAGTGGCAGAACGAGGTTGTTCCTGCGTGGTGGCCTGAAAAGGCGTCTGGGGGATGTGCGGTGTAGGGATAGCACGAACATCGGTGGCTCAATAGTTCTAGAATGTTTTAGGCCAGGATTGTTGGGATGATACTGCCAGGCTTCGGTAAAAGTGGAAGCAGTGATGTTGGCATAAAAAATGGCCACGTGAAGCCATTTTTTATAATTTTGAATGCTGCGAAATAATAGCAATAACCACGTAGAACAGGAACGAGAAAATCCCGTTTCGCTAGACTAAGCAAGCATAGGCCAGCGAAGATGAAGAAGGGCAGAAAGAGATGAGCAGTTAAAAAACCGGGATTGAAAGCGCTATCGTCGTTATGGCTATCGCACCAATACTAGCGAAAACGTACGTTGGTGTTGGTGATGCCGGTCGACGAAAGGTTGACGTGTTCTTTTCGCAATGGAGCATCGTGGAGCTCCGGTGTAGAAGCCGCCTTGTGGGGACAAGATAGAAAAGCCGACGCTTTCTTCGTAGTAGTTCTATTTCAGTCGTCGTCGGGTGCAGGTTGAATTAAAGTGAGTTTTCTAGAGTTTTCTCGGTTGAGAGTTAGGGTAATTGTTCAGAAAAGTTAACCACCGAGCATAACGTTTCTGTTGAGTGAGATTGTTGTGCGAAAATTACGCAATTTTAAGTGCGAATTACGCTCTTCAATCGGTCGCGTCAGAGATCAAAGAATCTTCTGAAGCATGGCTGCCGAAATGAGGTCAAAAGACCTAACGGTTGTTTGTCGATTTTGAATTGTGCGTCTACAATGGTGACGTGATTTTTGTGTTAAATAGAAGATTGACCCAATATTTCACGCCATTCCGTTCTCGCGAGGCGTTGGATTTCTATTTTATTATTTATTCAGTACGCAATGAATGACGCCTACTGATCAGTCAGTACCCCCTTGGTTCCCGTTGGACTGACGTGGCCTTATGGCGGATGTTGGATTGGATTGATTATGTGGCACACATCGCGAGTGCTTGATTTGGTTGTGGGATAGAATTTTCCCTGGCATTTGAGCAGATTTTGGTGCGTTTAGAAAGCACTTTTTATTGTCAATTTTCTTTTGTTTTTACTTAATTTGAGATTTTCTAGTGAAAACCACGTGCTTAGTTTCGGCTATGGCAGTAGGCTGTTACGGCGGGAAAAACTTTCACACTAGTGTTGCTGCGGTGTTGGATGAGTTTGACTAATTTGCTTTCGTCTGTGCATCTTTCTTTTACTCTTCTGCAGTATAAAAAATGAAGTTGTTGACACAATCGGCCCTGGTGGTCGTACTGGCCGTGTTGGCCTGTTCGGCGGAGGAGAAGAAGGAAAAGGACAAAGACATCGGCACGGTCGTCGGTATCGATCTGGGCACGACGTACTCCTGCGTCGGTGTGTACAAGAACGGGCGCGTCGAAATCATTGCCAACGATCAGGGTAACCGTATCACGCCGTCCTACGTGGCATTCACCGCCGATGGCGAGCGTCTCATCGGTGACGCGGCCAAGAACCAGCTGACGACGAACCCGGAAAACACGGTCTTCGACGCCAAGCGTCTGATCGGTCGCGAATTCACGGACCACACCGTGCAGCACGACATCAAGCTGCTGCCGTTCAAGGTGATTGAGAAGAACTCGAAACCGCACATCAAGGTGTCGACGGGACAGGGCGATAAGGTGTTTGCACCGGAAGAGATCTCCGCCATGGTGCTGGGCAAGATGAAGGAAACAGCCGAGGCATATCTGGGCAAGAAGGTAACGCACGCCGTCGTGACCGTGCCGGCCTACTTCAACGACGCCCAGCGTCAGGCAACGAAGGATGCGGGAACCATCGCCGGGCTGGTGGTGATGCGCATCATCAACGAACCGACCGCCGCCGCCATCGCCTACGGCCTGGACAAGAAGGACGGTGAGAAGAACGTGCTCGTGTTCGATCTGGGTGGCGGTACCTTCGACGTTTCGCTGCTGACCATCGACAACGGTGTGTTCGAGGTGGTGGCCACCAACGGTGACACCCATCTGGGCGGTGAGGACTTCGATCAGCGCGTCATGGACCATTTCATCAAGATGTACAAGAAGAAGAAGGGCAAGGACATTCGCAAGGATAACCGTGCGGTTCAGAAACTGCGTCGTGAGGTGGAGAAGGCCAAGCGTGCCCTGTCCGCTAGCCACCAGGTGCGCATTGAGATTGAGTCGTTCTTCGAGGGTGATGACTTCAGCGAGACGCTGACCCGTGCCAAGTTCGAGGAGCTGAACATGGATCTGTTCCGTTCGACGATGAAACCGGTGCAGAAGGTGCTGGAGGATGCGGACATGAACAAAAAGGATGTGGACGAGATTGTGCTGGTCGGTGGATCGACCCGTATCCCGAAGGTGCAGCAGCTGGTGAAGGAGTTTTTCAACGGCAAGGAACCGTCGCGCGGTATCAACCCGGACGAGGCCGTCGCGTACGGTGCGGCTGTGCAGGCTGGTGTGCTCTCGGGCGAACAGGACACGGACGCGATCGTGCTGCTGGACGTGAACCCGCTGACCATGGGTATTGAGACGGTCGGTGGCGTGATGACGAAGCTGATCCCGCGTAACACCGTCATCCCGACGAAGAAGTCCCAGATCTTCTCGACCGCCTCGGACAACCAGCACACCGTCACGATCCAGGTGTACGAGGGTGAGCGTCCGATGACGAAGGACAACCATCTGCTCGGAAAGTTCGATCTGACCGGCATTCCGCCGGCGCCGCGCGGTATCCCGCAGATCGAAGTGTCGTTCGAAATCGACGCCAACGGTATCCTGCAGGTGTCGGCCGAGGACAAGGGCACCGGAAACCGGGAGAAGATCGTTATCACCAACGACCAGAACCGTCTGACGCCGGACGATATCGAGCGGATGATCAAGGACGCCGAGCGGTTCGCCGACGACGACAAGAAGCTGAAGGAGCGCGTCGAGGCACGCAACGAGCTGGAGAGCTACGCATACAGCCTGAAGAACCAGCTCAGCTCGAAGGATAAGCTTGGGGCGAGCGTATCGGACGACGACAAGGCAAAGATGGAGGAAGCGATCGACGAGAAGATCAAGTGGCTGGACGAGAACCAGGACACCGAGGCGGAAGAGTACAAGAAGCAGAAGAAGGAGCTGGAGGACATCGTGCAGCCGATCATTGCCAAGCTGTACGCCAACAGCGGCGGTGCCCCGCCACCAGCGGCCGGCGAGGACGACGATGAGCTGAAGGACGAGCTGTAAGTGAGTTCTCCGAGCCTCATGGCACCTTCCAACAACGACCGACCAGCAAATCCAACAAATCGCGCCTTTCACAAAAATCCCACTCATAATAGTGGAGCACATCAGCTTCACTAGCTATATTCGACCATCATACGAAACCATCATCTTCATCGTGTGCACGAAAGGCAAGTCGTTGTCCTTTTCTTACTTCTCCACTTTCCCACCGTGGACCGTGCAGTGCGCGTTCACCCGGTGCGGATGGGGAGCGCGGAAGCGTGTTTATACGTTCGAATGGGTGCACGCGCGCCGCGTACGTATCGAGTCTCGTCTTATTTTCTAGATGAGTACTGTTCTCAACACACGTACACAAATACACACACACACCCATTCAGAGCGTGCGTTCGTGCGTGTCGCTTAAGTGTATGTATCCATGCAAGTTTTCATACTAAGTTGGTGTTTCCACCGGGCAAGCAAAGTCCATAGTAGGCGGCTGGATAGGTTCCGAGAAGTTCTAGGTGTTGACTGCGAATATTTGGTTTTGAGTTTGATGAAAGCGCACACGAGTGCTGCACGCGAGAGAGGAGCAGTAGGCAGTAAAGAAGCAGTCATTTTCCAATCGTTTTATTTATTGAGCCAGAAGCAAGCGACACGCGCTAGAAGTAATACTGAAAGGATAGAAAAAGAAGATGCGGCGCGGAGCACTTGGATCGCGTTTTCGGCAGGAGAAAAGTTCGTCCGGAAAAGGAATTGCCTGTTCGGGTGTGTCTTCCCGCGAACTGGTCTGTTTCTTTTGTTATTCTGTTTCCTCCGATCCCGAGTGCGTTCCTACGGAGTGTGCACCTGATTTCCATGTGCATTAGGTAGAATTACGCTCTGTAAATTTATTGCACGGCGCCGATACGCGTGCCGCTACCGATGAACGGAGTGAGAAATTGTGAAAACGAATTACACCCGCTCCTGAAATTCTGCTCCCTCTCCCTAATTCTGATCGTGCATTTTGTTTTAAAGAAAAAACCCGTGTTTTGTTCGTGTCCTACACTACGTCGTCTTTTTTTTAACTATCCGTATGATATTCTCGTAAGTGTGTGCGTTGTTTAGCAAAGATTGGCCCCACTGCCACCCACCCAACCCGTAGCGACAGAGGAACATACACCACGGGCCCCCTTTTGCAGCAAGATAGGATTTCCGCATAGCATAATGTACCTTAGCGTGGGGTAGCGCTCGAGCTAGCACACCCGACGCTACGCTACGATTCCGTTTCAGTTCGTTTCATTATTTCTCATCCATCGACTGATTGTAATGTAAGGAAGAAAAGAATAAAGAAATGAAAAAAACTTAAAAAATGAAAATGAAAACAAAATGAAAACTTCAATGCTTTCATGGATTACTGGAATACCGGTGAAATGCGAATGAAAGAAATACTTTATAAAACGTTGACCGGAAAATAGATACTTTTAGCATCAATTACGTTATTAAGAATAAAAAGTTTTTAAAATGTTAGATTTTTTTTAGAAAGAGAGAACTTTTTTTCACAACATCTACAACTTTCTTTCGTACCCTCGTAGGAATAAGCTCTAACATAAAACAGGGATACCGATAGTTAACTTCTCATGTTAGTATTCATGTATCACGAAGGGGTTTAATTCATTAACGTTTGTTGCTGCCAGCAATGGAAGCAGGGAGGAATGGTAAATGGTTCCGCGTTACAATTTAGTATTCCATTATGTGCTTTGCTTTGCTACATGATTGATGTTTCTTGAATTAAGTCATTTCTTTTTAAATAATATACAATTACACAATTCTTTCGATTGCAAAATATTCACATAAAAAAAACACAAACAAACAGAAACTGACATGCATAGAAAACAAAATTAGTTGCTAGCTCTCTCGAAGGACGTACGTTGCGAGTTTTCCTCTCACATTATGCTTAAGGGCGCTCCAATACATATTAAAGCACGGAAGAGCGATTCAATTTCAATAAATAGAACGTAGCAAAATAGTGAAAAATTAACATAAACAAATTGCGCACGCATTTCGCATTTTCCATGAGCATTTTAAAGCGGGCTTATTTGTAGCTTAACGTAAACGCTGGTAAGCGAAAAAAGCCTAAAATGTCAGACGTGCCACGCGCAGTTGGATAAACTGAGAGTGTGCTAAGTTAACGAACGTATCATACAATTCAGTTCAACGGCTGAGGTGGGTCCCCCTGTACCTTACACCCGAACGTTTACCCGAAACGCGGCCGACAGTTCGTTCGAAGGAAACGAGGCAAAGTCTGCCTTGGCAGCACGGTGCGGTTTCCGGTGGAGGTATTCCTGCATCACGTCACACGCTAGCTGTTCCGCCTTTGCGCGAATTTGCGACTGCAGCTGCTTCTGCTGGTTCGCGTGATCGAGTATCGTCTTCGAGACGCTACCGTGCACGGTGCGGGTGGACGGTATTTCGGCGCCCGTTACCAGCGACATGATGAGATCGTGCTTTACGCTCGTGATCTTCTGCTCCAGCTGCTGGATCCGCTCGTCCTTCGGTTGCGGTACGTGCAGCGGCTCCAGGCTGGACAGGATCTTGCGGTACTCGTTCGCCTGCACCTTCAACCGCTCGGCACGCTCGTCCTTGAAGGCACGCTTCAGCAGCGACAGCTCCTGGGCGATGTACGGCGAGCTGGCCGAGATGTCGAGGGCGGTCGTCGTCTTCAGGTCGACCTTGCGCGAGCTGAACGATTTCAGCTTATCGCGCAGGCTGCTCTTTTCGCTCTCGAGCGAATCGATATCGCTCTGCAGGTGGTCCATCGTTTCCTCGAACTCTTTCTCCTTTCTGCGTGGGTTGGACACAAGGGGGAAAAAACAAAGAAAAAACGCTTTAAAATAGACCTTTCAGCTAGGGAAACATTCGGTACGTACTGCTTCAACTTGGCGCACACTTCGTCGTACTGCTTCTGCAGCCGCGTCGTGTTCGCTTCGTGATCCTGCTGCAGCACCGACAGCTTCTTCTCGGCCAGATCCTTCCGTATCTGCATCTCGGACAGTTCGTTCAGCTTCAGCTTAGCGGCCAGCTTCAGTTGCCGGATTTCGGCCTCCCGGTTCTCGAGCGTGGCCGTCAGTGTCTTCGTTTCCTCCAGCTGTTTCTTAACCGCCTGCGCACGCAGTATGATCGGTGCGACCGGTTTCTCCTCCGGTTTGGCCGCGTTCGTTGCCGAGATGATTTCGTACTCGTGATCGAGCAGATACTGTGCCAGCTGGCCCATGTCGGTGCTGGCCGCGCTCAGCACCGTCCGTATGTTCTGCGATGGGCCGAGGTCATCCTGCTCGTACACCTTCTCGCAGCCGTTCGATAGGATCTCCCAGAGCTTTTCGTGCGGTACCGAGGTTTCCGTTTCCGGGTCGAGCGTTACCAGCTGCAGACAGTGACGATTGGCGTAGAACAGCACGCTCATCACCTTGTTCAGCGCTTCGGCCGTACGCTTCAGGTTGCGCAGTGTGTTCATCGAAAGATTGCACTTGGTAATGGCAACGTCCTGCGGGAGTCGGCGCTTGACGAGCTTCAACTGTTGGCGTATGTTTTCCACGTTCTGTAGAATGTACTGCAGCAGCAGACCGGAGTCGCTCGTTTCGTCACCGGGCTATTTGGAAATAAGGGTTAGTGTTCATCAATGCTCACACACATACAGCCTACTACGCCACCTACCTTTATGAGCATCTTGACGATGTTCGAATCGTTCGCAATCGAATCGCATGCGGCTCCGATCGAAGCGGTACAATCGCGCACAATTTGTGTCTCATTGACGAGATCTTCACCCGTCAGCAGTACCACGTACATTGCATTGAAGAATGTGACGCACTTTTCCAAATCTACATAAAAAAGGTAAATATTACGATCGTGGGTTAGTATTTGCGCTTTTGAATGTTACTAACTTCATTTATGATTCCCCCCGTCCAACGAATACTTACTGTCCGTGGAAGAGTTTTCATCCAGCTGGTTCGCCTTCAGCAGATCCACAATCTCGTCCACCATTTTCTCCTGCGCCAGCATCTCCGGCAGTGCGGCACCGATCTTCAGCAGCGTGTCCGCCTTACAGGCCGTCATGCTGAACAGGAACTGATGCATGATGCTCTGCAGATTGTGCACGTGATGCAGCAACCGCGAACGGAACCCGAACTGAGCGACCTCGTGACCGGAGAGGATCGCGGCACGGTCCATCTGCGGTACGCTTGCGAACCGTTCCCGTGCCTGACTCACGATGATGCCCGATTTAAAGACGATGCGTGAAACGAGCAGTATCACGAGGATCGCATCATGATCACCACCGCGTGCCATAAACACGTCCGGCATGAAGGCCGTCAGGTAGCGGACGTGTTCGTTCGCCTGGGTAAGCTCGATCTGGCGCAGCTGCAGGTCGATGGCGCGCGTGAAAGCCTTCGATTCGGCGAACATCTGCTTGAAGTCAATCGTCTCGGAGATGAGTGCGGTGTCCTTCGCTTGCTGCTGTTGCTGCTGCTTGCTCGATTCTTGGTTCAGGCGCTCGCGCAGCTCCTGACACTGTTCGTTCAAACGTTGCACAAGCTCGCGGAACTTCAGGATCGTCTGGTCCCGATCGACGATCGTTTCGAGTGCGGCATCTTTTTCGCGCACCGCCTCACGTTTGGCCGCATGCGCCAGATCGAGCTCTTCGCGCATGTCCATCTCCAGCTCGTGATTGCTTTCGACCAGCTGCTCGTGCACTTCCTCCAGTGCCTCCAGTTCGGCCACCTCCTCCTCAAGCGCCTTCACCTTATCCTCCAGCTCCATCTTCTTCTCGGCTAGCTGCTCGACCATCTCCTCCGCACCGAGTGCCGCATCCACCTGCTCCTGCAGATCGCCCAGCTGCGCCTCCAGTTCGTCGATTTTGGCCGAAAACTTTTCCTTCGTGCGCTGCAGCTCGGTTACCTCCGATTTCTTGGTGTCCAGCTCTTTTTCGAGCTTTTGAATTTCGTGCTTCTCGTGCGCGGACAGATCACGCAAACGGACCAAGGTCTCACGGAGCCGGGCATTCTGTTGCTCGAGCTGCTTGAATTCGTACGTCGATGCGACGGCCGACCCGTCACCGACGATCCTTCCATCGCCACCGACTCCACCACCACCGGAGCCGAGCTTCTCTTGCATTTCCGTTTTCAAAATCTCCAAATCGAGCGTCAGCTCCTCGATCCGTTCTTTGGCCGTTTCCAGCTCGAGCGCCAGAGTGTCGGCCTTTTCCTCGGCCATCTCCTTGTCGAGCGTGATCAGCTCGACGTTTTCCGCAAGCTCGGCCATCTCTTCGCTGTGCAAATCGCGCGCCTCGATGGCGTCCTTTGCCTCCTGCTTGGCGCGCTGCAGATCGCGCTGGAGCTGCGAGTGTGCGTCCATAATTTTGCTCTTAAACTCCACCAGCTGCTCGTACTGGGTTTTCATCTTATCGAACTCGCGTAACCGTTCGCGATCCTCCGCTCGGCGTTGTTTGAGCGTTTCAAGCTTCTCGCTGAGGTCCGCGTTCTGCTTGCGCACCTCCTCCAGTTCCTGCTGTAGCTGCAGGATATGGATGCGATCTTCGGTGGTGGACCCGGGTGCAGGGGTCGGTGCCGGTGAAGGTGAGATGAGCGACTGGCCCGGTGTGAACTGTGGCTTTAGCGTTTCCACGAAACCGGTCTCGACGAAGGAGGCACGCTTCGACGTTTGCAACGACTCCGGTGGGCTCATGTGCGAACGCTGCAACGGTTCATTCCGATCCGGTTTCACCATGGTCGGGATGGAGGAAACGGGCGTGGGAATGGACGACTGACCCGAGGCCCGCTCGCTGCCCGGTGAGGTAAGCTGAGTTTTCGAACCGAGCGAACTCGTGCTGCGATTGAGCGACATCCTGGAGCTAAACGAAGACGAACACGATCGAAAATGTAAAAGATGTTAGCAATCAATCGGTATACGCTCATTTCCTTGCAAACTAGCAGCAAAACTGAAACAGAGGAAGGCACATTGCACAGATATGTTGGATTTGATGTGATGTTGGATTTGTCATAAAAGCTCCAGAATGTACAAACCAGAACAAGCGTACCGAGGTGTGGAAGCTTAGAAAAAAAAACAGGCAATCTGTGATGAACGGAAACGGTTCGAGTATTTAGTGAAGTGCGAAACGGAACAGCTTTGTTGGATGAGAAACACTAGCGAAACAGGCCGAAACAAACCCATAGCACATGGAGGAACAATTTCGAACGAAGCAAACCAGAAGGTTTAATCGAGGAAAACGAAAAAAAAAACCCGGTCAAATGAAACCGGGAATTATAAGAACGCAAAACGCATGATCGGGTGTGCACTTGTAATGTGTTGGAGGAGGTTCATGCAGAAAACAGCCGCTGCCACCGACGGATGAAGTAGAACATGTAGGTGGTAGTGGTGGTGGTGTCTGTACAGTCGAGCGGGCAGCACAGCAAAAACCATAATAATCATAGTAAAGTAATGAATGAGTTGTAAAATAACCTGGATGTTGACAGTGTCATTGTCATGGAGGCGCGCTTCGTTTGTGGCTGCTTAACCGGTGACTTCCGGCGCACCCTGCGGGCGATTATTGTCGTGGATGGTGAGGGCAATGAAGAAACGGCGGGGAATGGTGTGGGGAATGGATATTAAGCGACGCTTGCATACACAGGATAACGTTGACCGTTGCCATGCCGACGAACATGATGGCGGTGTTTGCCATTATCAACGGGAAGGAGAATGCACAGGTATGTGACGGAGCCGAATCAATCCAATGTCAACGTCGCGTTGTTAGTGTTGGATGGTTCCGAATGAGAGCGTCGCGGAAGTATTATGCAATGGGGGTTAGTGGGAAGATAGGTGAGAGAAAAATAGAAAGATAGTGATTAAATGTTGCAATCATGTTTTGCAAGGTA
>JXWZ01001032.1:0-11880 GCA_000956215.1 Anopheles farauti No. 4
GCTCTTCTTTTTGTGGTTGGTCGTAAATCATATTTTACGCGATTTTTACATTGTGCAAGTAACATTTTATGACCAAACTAAGAAGACCTTCGTCGTCTCGACCCGGTTGCGGTGGAAGGTAAAAATTTTAATCTGCTCTCACCCTAATTGCATTCCATGCCACGCCAGCCAAGCGCTGGACGATGCGAACAACGACACAAACCGACGACGATAACGACGGTTTTACCCCCGATGCAACAGGATCGATGCGTTAACGCACCGGACGACGCAACCGAAACGCAGGGACATCGGCCGTGCCGGGGCGATTTGCCTTTTCGTTATTTTTATAGCCCCCGCGGTACTTGCCACTATGGTAGCCGGCTGGCATCGGACTTGCCGCTCAGAAGGCTCTGTTCGCTTCCCGTCTCACCTGTTTCCTGCACCGCTGCACCAACAGTGCGCATGCATCTGCACAATATGCTCCCGAGCAGGCACAGGGCGGCCGAACGAGCGAACGAGCGAGCGAGCGAGCGAGCTAGCGATGATGATGATGAGGAAACGCGTCTCCACGCGAAGCAGGCTGCGGAATGCGCCCGAAAATGTGTAGCGCAAACAATTTTAAGGGAGGAAAAATTCAGTGGATAAGAAACTACCCCAGGGGCTGTTCGTGAATATGATTTTTCCGTTTTCGCTTTAGTTTTCTCGTATATTATTTTGGCGAAAAGATGGAACAGGAGAAGGAGGGCGAGCGCGCATGAAGGAAGATACGTTCGTTGCTGTTGAGTTTTGGGGCGGTTTTATGTTTGCTGCGTTATGTCCTTCCCAGCTGGTCCTTCCTCAGATTTGAGCGAAGAAGGCTTTTTGATGTTACAGGGGTTCGTTATTTAATTTTTATGCTATGTCGTGTTTTAGACACTTTTTTTAATTTGTAACATACTTAATTGTTATTTCGGTCACTATTTAAATTACTCTGAATTACGACCTGTGCAGTGATCTAATTGTGCAGAGAGTAATAATAAAATGCATGAAAAATAGTTTGAAGAAAAAGTTATTCCCATAATAAATGTAAAATCACGCAATAAGCTAATCTCGAAAACCCCTGCTCACTTGCACGAAAGTAAAGCGAGGTAGAAAAGCGGGGCCCCAGTTGTTAGCTGATCTGCCCTTTGGCAGAATGTTGTACTGGTTGTACGGTACGGTTGCGTTTGCAGGCGACCAAACGCCAAAACGGCCATCCTATCCCGATCCCGAAAGCAAAAAGACGCCCGACACACACACACATACACACACAAACACACCGACACACTACAAATGGCGAAAACTTGTCTTTACCGATTTATTCCGCCCCTTTGCAAGGAAAAAAGGCCGGCTCGGCTGGCTTCGATGAGGCTTCTGGCCGGCTGAACCGTATTTCGGGTTGGAGATGTGCTTGGTACGGTTTCCTTGTGTTTCGTTTTTTTTTGTTTTCATTCGATACACAGGCGCGGGTCATCAATTGCGTTGGACCGCGGGGCGCAACAGCAAATAAAACGTTAGGGGGGTTGGGGTAAGCGGCGGCACCGAAGACGATATGCTTCCGTAGGAGGAGATCACGATGGAAGACTTGTACAAGACGGGCAACACGGGCATGAAAAAAAAAGCTCCTGCCACACGATAGGCCACGACAAATAATGGCAGGCTGGTCGGGCTGGTATGGAAGGGACATGATCCACCGGTCCGTTGCTGCCAAACGCAAGGAAGCAACGAAACCCGCGCGTCACTGCAGTAGGGAGAAGTAAAATTACACAAATTAAAACTCCAACATCCGGCGTTGGAGCACGGGGCACGGGGAGGAGCGGAGAACGGGGGGTTGAGCGAAAATAAAACGTGAAATAAAGCATAACTTCCACTCTTTGTTGTGTGTTTGTGATTATGTTTATGTGCATTAAACTTCTACCTTTTCTGTCCCGCTTCTTGCCGCGGTCGCGGAACTTCCGCGTTTCATCGGTCGGTGGTGCTGTACACCGTGGTGGATCGTCAATCGGGTGAATCGGGGATCGGTGATCGTTAATAAAGTTCTCCTCTCGCTAGCCGCCATTTTCGTTGCGACGCAGCGTGCAGGCAGCCAAGCGAACAGACCAATGAGGATGGTGATGGTAAGCCACGAAAACTACTCGATAAATGGGCTATAATAATGAAAAGGGTAACGTGATACCGGAGAATGTTGCAAAAATGAATAACTTACAGGCCCGTCCTTCCACACGCAGCAGAGTGGCGCAGTGGAAGCGTGCTGGGCCCATAACCCAGAGGTCCGTAGATCGAAACTACGCTCTGCTAGTTGGTAGAGAGAAACACTGAGGCTTCCCAAACTCTCACCTGTTGTAAGTGTTTTGTGTGTTTCTTTTCAATTTTTGAAAAAATGCGATATTCATAGCAATTCGGCGAAAGCTCATTCCTTTATAAACTCATGTTGTTGAAGAACATTGTTGGTTTTTGGCTAGATGTATCGTTAGTAAAATTGAAGAGTTAATAGATTTATTGAATCTTCCTATTGAAGAGTTGATAAAAATTGAAAATAAAGTTTACTTTAGGTGGAAAATTGTTTCCCAGGGTTTTCAAATATAAAAATTTTATCACTTTTTTGATAGCTGGCTTCAGTTCGTTTTATATTATTTGTATTGTTATTATTATTATTAATGTAACCCCTTGAAGCTAATTATTGTAATAGTTGAAATAACGTTTGAGAATTCTTTTTGACTTCTTATTTTGAAGAAATGAATAAAAAACGAAATAAATCAACTAATAAGTAAGGACTTAAAAGCGTACGAAACCTTTACACTTATTTTTATTCATACTTGATTTTGAATAATCTTTCTTCGTTTACTTCGTTTACCGGTTTTGTATTATGATTATCATACATTTGTATATAAATATTTGGTGTTTCATTAGTTGCTTTGGCTTCAACCGGACCAGGACAGACCATCTGCCTTCGCTCATCCGGCGTAATGATGCTGAAGCCGTGGCTTGAGTACAACCTGCTACACCTGAAGCACATGAAAATCGACGCCATTTTCTTTCCCTCAGCATACCACGCGCATTCGTTACCCTTCGTTGCCCCCGGTATCGCACCCTTTTGCTGAGTGTGGTAAATAAAAAAACAACCGAGGCACAAACCAATAAGAACCACCGCACGAACACCGGCAGGCAGCGCGTTGGGGCCGATTTATTTGCGGCGATCCTTGCGCGAGCACCGCCCCCAGCAGATAAGCAGAGGCTCCCTCGGCATGATCAGGAGCTGCCGGCCCCAGCCCCCCAATCCGACCTGGTGCGAAAGAGTACTGTGGCACAAAATGGGTACGGCGCATCCTGGAACAATAATTTAGAAAAAAAAAAATCATTCCATCGGCAACGAACACGATACGCGGGTAATTACTGGCTGGTTGGATTTGGTATGAGGCTGGATGAGGGAGAAGGTGGAGGCGATTAGCAGGCCAACAGGCGGATGGTGGGGAAGGTTGACTAATAATTTGCCACACGCGCGCGCGCTCGCGCACCTACTCTTCGTATCCTCTCGTGGACGCCCTCACTGCGCGTATCTTCAGAAGGTACGTTTTGTGCGCATTTTGGTGCGGGAGTCGTGACTCGGGCAAATTGTTTGGTAGGCTGGAAAATCATACACGGCCGGGCGCAATTACTTGCTGCACGGCACCGACCGCCTCCAACCGCGAAGCCGATCAGCTTGTAAAATTACACATTACGGATCAATTTTAATGATCCTCGCGCTGCTTGGATGTGTTGTCGCTGCGTTCGGTCTCTAAATATTTGAAGCCAGTATTCCAGGATAGTGACGATGTATCTTCGACGATATTATTTTCATATTGTTAAAACAAATTATATTTTATTCATTTTTAACCTCTAACAAATTCATTACTAGACAATGCGTTAGCAATACATCAAGAAAAAATCACAACTTCCAACAGCAATCGTTGGACGTAGCAAATAATTACGAAAAACCCCGCGATTATCCTACCTTATCGTTTAAGTAGCGCTAGTAATTAAACGCAATCTACAATTGTATGCGTGAAAGAAGGCAAACCGATAAACGTTTGCCCGTAGTTCGCCAAACGAAACGATCGACAGCTCGGCGCTGAAGAAGCGACAACGACTCGAAAGTCGTGATAAAAACATCACCCTACGGGTAGTAACGATTGGGCGAGGATGGAAGGGAAGGCCTGGTTTTCCTTTATCCTGGTCCTGGGGTGATTACAGTGCATCCGTTTGACCGTTGAAGCGTCATTCGCAGTGACGAAGCGATTGCGGCAATTGTAGTGTTGTTGAAAACACGATCCAGTTGATGCACTTCTACTAAGCGACGAACCCGAACACGTACCTCTGCCGCACCAGGGCTCTATTTTAGAGACTTGGAACGCAGTCACTGCATGTTTGCTCTAAACGAAGCGGATTGTTTCTTATTGGCAATCTCGGAACCCTCTAGCGAACCTTGAGAGGGTTGCATCTGGTCGGGTAGCCATTTTGTAATTGGCGAGGCGATTCAATTTTTAGCTTATGAAATTATGCCCTACCCTGAACTACCAGCGAACCCAGGATGGAGATGAACCATGACGGCTAAAGCCGTCGTGACTGGAACCGTCCGATGCACTAGCATAATTTCCAATTTGAAACTATAATTACCACGGGTAGTGCAAATTGAACTCTTTGTTAAAGTGCACCTTTTTTAGTTGCTGCTTGTATAAAATCACTCTAAATAACAGTTTAAAAGTGTTTGTATAACAACTATACAAGTCTTGCATCAGGTTCATTTTTTCATTTTCAAAAAATGAAATCATGTAATATAGTAAACATAAGTCGATTGGATCAGTCGATACCTGTTCAATATGGTATCCATTTTTGGATGCTTGCCTTACGTTTGTCTGACTTCCTCGCAGTGATATATCATATCACTCCTCGGGCATTCCGAAGCAACACTCCAGCGAAAAGCACAATCAACTTCACCACACATCGCAAAACTCAGTCAACCAAATCCCCATTGTTGAAATGGTGCAAATGAAGGGTTTGATAGCGCGTGCGCCCTGCAGTAAAGTGCCACGGGCAAAATGGCAACAGCAGCGAGGCAACCGAAAATGACCATCATTCACGCGGGGCACCGATTTGTTGGGCAAGAAGCGTATGACAACGATGACGACAGTGTGGCAAGAATGATAACAAAATGGCGTTACGCGAGATGTTACTTTCGAAGGGTGGCACGGTGAAGTTCGTACGCGTTTGCTTTGGAGACGGAAAAGGTTGCTGGTTTTGTTATTTTATCATCCTATTTCACATTACAGTGGCAATCAAGGCACGTAGGAGATAACTTTTTGATCTTCTTTCGAGTAAAATATGCTTGGTTAGAAGGTTAATAAACGAGAATATTGTCGATTTAGA
The DNA here is from genome assembly GCA_000956215.1 of Anopheles farauti No. 4. Lineage (NCBI taxonomy): Eukaryota > Metazoa > Arthropoda > Insecta > Diptera > Culicidae > Anopheles > Anopheles farauti No. 4. The sequence continues at coordinate 5,401 of JXWZ01001032.1, forward strand.
TTCTGAAAACATAACCTCAACAAACTCATGCTTTAAAATTTAATCAAATAATCACTCAAACAGCCTTTTTCGTAGGTTCCATTACTCAACTGGCAACAGTGTAGTTTCTATTTCCCAATAAATCCTTTCCAACGCCTACTCGAACCCTACCATTCAGCACGTTTCATCACCGCGGCATCCTTCGATTGTCATCGTCAGCATCTTACTTTGCCGTAAACGAACAATCGGGAAGAAAACCAACCGGCCAGTAGCACAGAACGCATCCGACTGTGGCACGGAGCCGTCGGAATCGTGTACATAAGGAGGTGTAGTAAGCAGTAAACATTGGCGTGTATGTATATGACACGACGCGTAATGAAAGCATAACAGACGAGCGAGACGAACGCATAGCGAGACGGAACCGAAAGTAACCGTCGATCCGGTGAGAGCGACCATAGAGGAGAGCAGGAAATCGATGCACCGCAATGCATCACGAGTAACCACACAAACACACGCACACACATACATACGGGAGAGCGCAGGACCGCGAGGCGATTGCGTTGGGGGATGGCGGGGATTGCCCGGAAGGTGGGCCGTCATGGTGGTGGTGCATCGGTAAGTCATATTGAACATGTTTTGCCGGTCGCCTTTGGGCCCGTTTGGCGTCGGGATTTGGTTGCTGGCGGGATGTGTTGGTTACTGCATGCACGGTGCGATGCACCGCGTTCGACTGCTCGCTGATTGGGCGGCTCGGCGGGTGCAATACAGAAGGACCCGGACGAACGAACTGGCACCGGTGCCGATAAGCAGCGGTGCGGCAGTAATAAAACGCTGCATGAGTGGGGAAGAATGGAAGGTAGAAAAGAAAAAAGTAAATAAAGAAAAAAAAAACCCCCCGATCCCTTTGGCGTGTGTGGAGTGGTGGGCGAACGGTCACAACTACTACATCCCGTTTTGGTTTCTTTTTGTAGTAGTTGCTGCTATTTGTTACGATGCTCGGTGTGCTGCATGCAGGAATTGATTTGGGAGGAAATAAAATTTTATGCACAGCGCGCTGCATCGCTGCAACATTCTCATTTGATTTTTATTTCGTGTGTTCGCTTTCGTTCCAACCGCGACCGCCTACGGTTGTGGGCTGTTGCTACCAGAAGAAGAAGAAGAAGTTGAAGTAGTAGTAATGCATAAAAAAGAAAACCGTGTCCTAGCCCGCGGGCCAGCAGCCCGACGATTCGATTGTGAGTGGCACATGGGATTTTGGTATTGGTTTTGTTTGGATCTTCAATTTTCATTACCCCGTTCCGGTGGGACGCGATCGGCGTTGGGTAGTTAATGAGCGTAATGAAGCTTTTGTTCCCATTTGCTTCACTTCTTGGAGTCGTCTCTGAACCGTGAAGAGCCGTTTTTATTGTCGCTATGCTGAAAAAATGTGTGAAAAGGTTGAAAAAAGGTTTTAAACAAATCAACTGTAAACCAACAACGAACCATGATAAATGGCAATAATCACTCTGGAGAGATTCAACCGCATAGAAAAAGTTTTCAATTCAATTATCTTGAGGTAAACAATAATTTAAAACATTTTTGGTTAAATAATGCATTTGTTTGATTTTTAATCGAGGAAGAAAATAATAAGCATACCTACTTATATTTTCAATACGAAATCGTACGCTCAAATAAATCAAAATTTGTTCGTGAAAATAAGCGATCGTTTATATAACTAGATTATTTTTAGAAAATGGAGAATTAAAAATGTAAAACAAAACAATGAATATCTTCTCAAGTTTTATAATTTTCTTGTTCCGATTAATACACTTTGGCGGCATTTTTGAAAGCTATATTTGCATGTCTGTAATTGACCTTTTGATGAGGTTCTTTCCATTCACTTCCAGTACAACACGCTATCAAAACCTCTAGTCTTAGTTCCTCTTCATTTCAGCTATTTCATGTCTCCCGTCTAGCGCTTTCATTGAGTAGCGGACCACTCCTCATTCATTAAAATTGTATATTCAAATCCGATCCCACTTGACCCTTGCGCGCGTGAATTCTCGCATCGCAGTACCTGACCCCTCGACACGGTACGCGGCATCGGGCGCCTCACGCAATCGCATCGCGCACAAACCGTCGTCAGCATTTACAACGCTAGGACCCGATGTGTGTGTGTGTGTGTGTGTGTGTGTGTGTGTGTGTGTGTGTGTGTGTGTGTGTGTGTGTGTGTGTGTGTGTGTGTGGAAGACAGCCTGATTATAGGTCCATAGGTCCAGTCCTAACTCCTTCACCTCAAACGTGATCCCAACGCTGAGCGGGCCGCGTGTCCAACAGAGGTTGAAACGTAGAAATATTCTTTAAAAAAAACGTCATCATTATAATGACATAAAATAATAATCGTAGCTCCGAAAACATGATGCTTTAATAATGATGGACAATTAGATTGCGGTGGTTGTGTTGTGTTTCTTCGTGGGTCGTGTTTAGAACCGACCGCAATATGGGTGAGAATATCGTCGTAACTGTTGTCGGTTGAGGGTATTTGAGGGATCATAATCAGGCCACCGGGAAGTTGATCTTTTCCGCGTTTGCGTAGCGCCATTTGCGCGATCACAAAGACGTGGCGAACGTTTGTGTTCGACAGTTCATCCGATCATTACGAAAGCGGGCAGGAGGAAGCCGGGACGTGAGCGAACGTTCGCTTTTCGTGCTAATTTTATGGCAGATTTCCACGAAACTCGCAGCCACAAACCTGAAACCGGCCCCTTCTCGATTAATCAAACAAATCTCCGGTGTTTGATCACGAGCGCACGCTTGGGCGACGCCCGATAATCCTCCCTTTGCGGTGCGATGCGATCGACGCACTAAACGGCACTGGACGGTGTTTAACGCCGAAACGTTTACGAACCATAGCGTTCCGTACGGCTCGGAATGCCTCATTCGAATGAAAGGGTAAGAGCTGCAGGCACGTCTGTCGAGGGTTTTTGTTTTGTCTTGTGTTGTGGTGTCTGTAATTTTAGAAGGGAGTACCCCTCAACATTGAAGTGTGCGAGATCTTCTCGGTATGATTTGTACATCAACCACAATGTGGAAGAGATCGGTTTGTTACGAGATATTTGAATATCAGTGGAGGTTACACCACCACTGAAATAGAAGTCTTAAAGTAAGATTTCAAACTTATCCGACAGGTGTCATCCTGTCACCTGTGCTAAGTATCGTGTGCCGACAAAACTTCAACTCGAACCGCTATTATAACCGCTCCGTGGGAATTTTGAGCCTACTTGGATCGGAAACCTGCAAATGACCTCCACAAATTCTCCTTTAGCAGAAATTCATACTAAAACCACCGATTTGAGGTTAGACATTAGTAAGCCTATAATTATTACATTTCGACTTTATGCCCTGATCTGATGCATTTTTGTGTGTGTGTGTGTTGTTTCTCTGTTATACGGTCGTGTTTATGGCAGCGATAAGATTCGAAGAAATCGTTCCATAAACCCCCCCAAAAAAAAAAGCACGATATGATAAATTCGCATCGCATACAAAAAACAACAGAACCACCGACAGACGGCGGACTCCTTCGACACCTCCTGATCTCTTCTTTGGCGTGGTGTTATATTATCCCTTCCACCGGCTCGAAGCAGAAAAGAAGCGGGACAACACAGAACACGCATCCACCCCCACAATTAGAGGGTCGCTTTTGGCATGTGCTTTTTGGGGCAGCATTTTTTTTTTGTTTTTCGTTTATGTTGGCTGCACTTTTTCTACGTTTCGCGCACGAAAACTAGAGGGAGGTCCGTGATCGTGTGGTCGCGAAAGTGCAGCAATCTGAAGGTCGATCGCGGACGGTCGGGCGCGCGCTACATTGCATTATAATTATCCGTGCGTTGTTCCCCGTTTTGACGGCCCGGCCGGACCTGGCGCCGTCCGGGGAGGGGTCCATAACGAGGGACCAAGACATTCCTTTCGATGGGGATGTTGTGGGCGTCCGCGAAGTGCCGCTTCAGTCTGGCCGCCTCGGTCAGTGTCTTCGGCGGCGGCGGCGGCGTCGGTGCGTTTATTGCATTTACACATTTTCGGTACTGGGGGTTTTGGGATGGGATGGCACAGAACTTGCACACTCGTGTCGTGGCTTTTGTTTGGCGTCCCGTGCGTGCCCGATCGGATTGATGGATACAACATTAGCCGCACCGACGGCTTACGACGGGTCCGCTCAATCATTTGCAGGGGCCTTTGCATGCCCTGACCGATAACGTGCCCATCGCTAATGACTCTCCGGCTCGTGGGAGGAGAAGGATGTGCGGAAGCAGCAAAGTTTGGCCTCTTCTCGGTCTCCTCGAATCCCGAGAATTCCGGATAGCTTGCATGATGCATAGCGCGCGATTACGGAGAGCGTAGGGAAATTAGATGTGGTCGTTGGCCAAACGATGAACGAGCTGGGATAATGATGCAAAAATGCAAAAATCTTCCGTCTCCGGGCGAGCCGGGGAGCTATGGGGCCAGTGGGAAGGGGGTGGACCAGAAAAGGACCGTGAACGCTACAGTTCCAGTGGGTGAGTTTAGTGCCTTCCAGCAAGTTGTCCGACTATCATTTGCATTGATTAGAAGGCGTGCGAGATTATGCGAATCTATTGGGAGCACGAACGTGACTGATCGAGTTGAGTGCGTCTCACTGTCGGACGCCAATTAGTTCGGAAGGTAAGGATAAAGCTGCGTGCTATAGGAATTTATAGCCACACTTTACGTACACTACGACACTGTACAACAGTTTAGAATATTGCTTATAACATTTCGTGTCTTGAATCCATAAAGCTAGACACTTTTTCATTTTTTTATTTATTGGTCTATTATATTTTTGGGACACTCTTCACAAATTTTACAGCTAAAATTTTCCTATTTGAATTTCTACGATATTTATTGCCACGATATTATTCTCATTTGAGTTTGCAAAATATGATAATAATTCGTAGAGCCGATCTGTGCAGTTACAATCACAGTAGATCTACAGAAAAAGAAAAAATAAACGCCACAACAAATGTTCCAATGTGCCGGACCAAAAAAAAAACAAAAAAGTACACACGACCCGTCGCCGGCGGCTGTGTCGAGATCACACGCGGGTGTCTCGTGCCACCGTGACCGTGCCGAGATCATGCGAGAATGCATGATTTAATTAATTTGATTTTTCGGTCATCGACTGCGGCCCGGTCTCGGGCTTTATTTAGTAAATAAAATGATAAATCGCTGTCGGGGATGGCGTCGCTCGCGTGGACCCTTCCAACAGCGTCACACAGTCACAAAGGGAAGAGACGGAGAGAAAACGGAAACACAGGAGTCCGACGTGTGGTCCGATAATTTGTCCGCCATGCGCTCTAGGGCGACGAACGGGAGGGACCTTAAAGTGAAGGCTTCCTTTCGGCGGACCGTGGGGCTACCCTTTGTGCTAAACGAAATAGTTTATAGCGAACCCGTCTTTACACGGGTCTCCCTAATCTCGCCGAAATGCTCGACGATCCTGCCCGGGTAACGGGGCTTTCTGTTCTCGATCCTGCCCTGAAGGATCTCGCACGATGGCGCTTCTTCGGTTCCGCACATTAAGACACTACGCCGCCTAGGCCAAGCCCACGCGTTGTGTCCCCTTCCTCACCCTATGTGGGTTTTGGTCCTTGGCGGGACGCGGTTGATGTGATCATGTCCGCTGGAGGCGGTTGGGTTGCTCACTCACACTCGAAGAAAAAAATATAAAAAAAAGACGTAGCGACCCGAAACGAACGAGGAATTGGTAGTGATTTATACATGTTAGCACGTGATCGCTTCGAATTATGAATAATGATTTGTTTTTATGTTGCTGTTCGATTTTACGACCCTCGGTGGGACCCCGGACCCCCTCTGGGTGTTGTTTTCTTTTATTCCGTTGATGTTTATTTATACTGCTTCGGAGCACTCGGTTCGGTTTTCTACCCGGTTCGGGTACGATGTTGAGTTCGCATAATTCGTTCCTCCCCCTGAAGGGAGGATGCAAGGACTGCTGATGACTTCTGCGGGAGCCAGAGTGCTTCGTAGTCACCGTGTTGGCCACGCGCGATTGAAACATTTCTTATCCACCGCCGCCGTGCGCGACGTCCGGCGCCGTTTGTGATCGTTCGGTGATTGATTGCTATCGTCACCCCCGTCGCCGACAGTCGGACTCACATCTGTTCCACCTCGCAAAGCGGGCGGCACCGAACTAAAGTTTAAATTCAAATCTGAACCCTTCACCGCGTGCGTTTGTGTCAGTCCGTGCTCAGTAACCATCCGGGCTGGTGCAGCAAAACCCCTTTCTTTTCGGCCAACCCTCCTGCCGGGATAATTAGATCGGTTACGGTTGTAACGGCAAGGCCGGCTCAAACCATCGTCCTAACATCAAAGAGCACTTTCGGCGTGTGTTCGGTGGTTGGCTGGTTATTATGATTATCATTATCGGGTTTTAAAGGATCGGCTGGAATGGTTTCGTTTTATAGTTTGATTGCAGGACAAGCTCGTAAG
>JXWZ01001034.1:0-24779 GCA_000956215.1 Anopheles farauti No. 4
TTGATTTTGTGCACAAAAATACGAACGCAGCACGAGCTTGATTAAATAGTGAAATGTTAATTTAATTTTAATTTATGCATTCCCGTGCTCTTCCTCCAAAGCAGTCGCGTTCTCGTCTACCTGAGCCACGACTCGTACGTGCATTTTGGAGAATTTTCCACCATTTCCTTGTTTGTACAGTGCGAATCAGACGGTGGTGCTTGAGAGCCAATTTTACTTCTGTTTAAATTGGCGCCACCGGAAATTAGTGCCACAGCTGCCGCGAGATGGTAACACACTGGTGCGATTGGATAAACGTAGTAAAGATTCAAAAATTTTCAGGAAATTGTGTCGATTAGTAGCCAAGATGTTTTACCTTTCGCTATCACACAAGTAATGCTTCCATTGCAACCACCCTAATTGAATACCTAGATAATGATGATGTATGAGCACCTACTCAAACTCATCATTTCCTACTGTTGGGTGGAGTGAAACAGTAAAAACTCGGCAGACAAGGGCATATTTTTCCTTTATCTTTTATTTTAAATAAATAGACAAGTCCATTATAAAAATTATACTCTGTCACTTTTGATTGAACCGTTCCTTCATGCTTTTATTCGACGGATGGCAGGGGTCATAATTGAATGATTGATGGTTGTTCAAGAACTGGTGCAATTATCGATGAGCGTCACATAAAAAATCATATGCAAATTATTTGCAAACAATCGTGACTCGGTAACGAACTTTAAATCAGGCTGGTAAAAATGTCAGTAGAGTATCGATAATGTGAAAAGGAGAAGGAGCGTATACGAAAATAATTAAAACGCATTGCAATTGTAAAAACAATACATCGATTAATAAAAAACCACAAAATGAAAATGCAAAATTCTTCATACTGTGAAATCCAACACACGCGAGCAGGACCACTGGAATTGAATCCTTTCGCATTTCCTGAGCGCCTGTTCATTAACCGATACCGAGACGATTTCCCGATACCGAGGCGGGCAGCTTTTCGATTCCCGTTTCCCGATTGCCGACGGTTTATCACACATTCAATCAGAATGAGTGAGAGAGAGAGAGAAAACGAGAGAGAGAGAGAGAAATCGAGAAAAAGGAAAAACGCTCAATCCGCGCTTGTGTCTGCCATATCGATCTATCAATTTACTCTTCGAATTCCCCAGCAACGTGTGTTGACGGTGAAGAGTTGACCAAATCGTTGATAGGTACGTCGTTGTAGGAAGAAAATAGGGAGGGCCACAAACACTGGGTCGGGCACACGGAGGTTCAATGCTACAGTCGACCTACTTTCGAGCCGATTCGTTGATAAGAAGGGTACTGAGTGTACTAAGCTATGTACTAAGGAGGACACTCAAGAGTGCTTTGATTATTGTACTAAAATAGTAATTGATTTTAATACGAGTTTGAATTGTTTTGTATTATTATCAATTTTTTTTTCGCGTTAAAAATAAAAATTATAGCAAATCTTCAAGCAGCAGTGTAGCATTTTCGTCACTCAACAATCCAATAGTTAACTCATATTCATCGAAACACTCACTAAAACGTACTCCTGTTCATCGCCACTCATTTCCCCGCCAGGATTTTCATTTCCTCAGCACACTCTCTATTTCTCTCGTTGACGCACACACATGAACTCCATTACTGCCCCACAACAACTTTCGCTGGATAACAACACTTTCTCTTGTAATCACATTCAAACAAACACACACACGCACGCAGCAAACGCAACCAGAGAGCAAATCGAAAATGGGAGAGCGTCTTGGCGTCTCTTATCGGTCGCAGCAAATGGTGATAAAAATCATCCCGTGCCGAGCGCGTTCAGTAGTGTGTTGACCGTGGCCATTGATGGTTGGGAGCATTTCCTATGGGAACTTAGGCAAAAGCAAATAAAAAACCCCTCTTACAACCAAAGTTTCGGGGATTCGGGTTTGCAGAGACGGAGTCGTGTTGCGGGGTAGGTGTGGTAACAGTAGCTGCAGCATTACAACCTGTTTCGCAAGGCAACGTGCGCTTTAATGAAGAGCTAGCGGTTGTGACGATAAGGCACTCTAGCACCTTCGTAAAGAGGATTTTTTTTCTTTGTACGGTGAAAACAGTACTTATTAGGACGCCTCAGGTTGTGCGTTGCCCGGGCAATGTGTGTGAAGTGAAATTTTTTTTCTTGTGTAAATTTATACATTATGTTTTACTTTTAACGAATCTTTACGAATCTTTCAACACAAAATTTCATTTCCCACTGATAAGAAGCTGCTGGGAAAGGTTTGTTATGAAATAAATAAAATTCCATTCACGTCAGAATCAAGTGTCGAAACCTGCTGCAAACCACAGGCATTTGCGCTTCCTAATGGTGCAAAGCTTCTGCCCTTCAATCCTGGAATACTGAAAGTCCTACTGGCTGCAGTGAAAAAAAAAATCACAACGAAGAAATTATAAGAAAAGCATCAGTGCATGTAACATAATCTGTAATTGTGTCTCTTTCATCCGATACAGGATTGTGTGTTTGTGTGCGTACATGTGGCTCCAAATGTGTGTATGTGCGGTTGTTGAGTGTACAATCTGTTGAACGTTCCTTCGGTGAAGCGGTGAAAGCGTAGAAGAGAAAGAGCGCCTGAAGCCTTCGGGGCATTGTGTGCGCGTCTGTGTCCCGAGCAAGTGTAGTGCGGTATTGCATTGAAAGCGTCTACCAGAGCAGTGTTCGTCAGCAGTTGGACGAATCGGTGGTCGTTTTATCACGCCGTTAAATTCATCATCGCGTGTTTTTTGTGTATGAGAAACAGCGGAGGTTTTGATGATATTTAAACCAGTGTACGTATCATATCGTAGGTTTAAGTTTTTATACCCTCATTTGCAAAACAATAGCAAATATTATCTCTAAATGGATCTACAATTCACTTTTAACCACTAATAGCTTCCCAAGAACATTCCGATGCGAACGTTCGGTAAATAAATAATAAAATCTTCGTGGCATCTAAGCACAACAAATCAAAAGCATAAAGAGTGTGTCTCAAATCGCTCGCTCCAGTTATTAACAGCAAGGCATTCTTACCAACCGAGCCAGCATTTCGCCGAAGCCGTTGCATTAAAAGGGTCCTCCTGCTAGGAACGTTCGCAAGCAAAGAGCGCCCTAACACACGGAAGGCCAACCAGAATAAAAGAACGAAGCACGTAAAAATACTAAATGGAATTCCGGCACAGCATTTTGCGTGCGGAGCTCTCGCCTCCCAATGCGAGACGAGACTGGGTGGTTGGTGCTTCCACAGTAAAGCTAACGTTGCCAAAGGGCAAAGGGAGTAGAAGTAGCTTCTGCTTCACTTCAACAAATGTTTTCCGACAAGTATTTCCCATTTTTCGACACCAACACGGAGCCGTAGTGAGCGGCACGGATGCTTCTTTTCGTTTCCATTTTCGTTTGTTTCATTTTATCACCCCACCTCACTGCATTTCATACTCTTCAGAGCTTTTGTTCCTATCAAGCCACCGTTTTTGTGTAAACCTACCTTGCTTCTTTCGCAGTGATGCAATAAGCAGCGTGGCAGGAAGTTTTACGATTTATCTTTTTCCACATTTTGATGTGATTTGCGAGTGAAAGTCAGCCGGACGGGTGTGAGGCCATTGGGCATGGAAAAGTAAATCGACATCGTTCGATCGGGTTTCGTTGTCTGGAACGTTGACGTTTGGTTGACGCTCGGCGAGATCAAACAGCCAAGTGATTGAAGTGGTATTTGTCGTTTTGTCAACGACTTATAAATATACATTATCCCCTTCCGTCTCGCAGGCAGCTACGCGGCGTAATGGCATTTCGATCGGGCCTCTTCCGCCTGAACGTATTCTTTTAGCAAAATCGTCTTTGCTCTTGGCAGCATACAAAATGTGATTTTCATCTGTGTCGCGCGGTGCATGACTCGAATAAGCTATCCTACTACCGACGGAACATACTGCACACGCACAGGATGTCCCTTCGCTTCGTTCGTTGTTCTTCGGGATGAAGACGCGATCGCTTGATTGAAGCACAATGCAAATATGTTAATGGAACAAACGCCGTTCCGTTCCTCCATAACGTATGTGTTCTGTATGCGGTGAAAAAAGATACCGTATGGTAGGGAGGAAATTGAAAAAAAAAACATTATTGAATGTCAAAACCGAAATCAAGACGGAAATTCTTCCGCAAACACGGAATGTCTACGAAGCACAGCTTATGGAGAAAATGGCGCACATATTGTTCACGAGGTTGTGAGCTGCTGCATAGCCTTCTTTTCATTGACGCATGGGTTATAAATCGTAAAATCGGTGATAGAAAGATATTGTTAAAATGTTTGTCAATGGAGACGCCTGGTACATACTAAATCTACGAGATATAGAATCTTTTTCCCGAATTATTTAACAAATATGCTTTCGTAAATGCAAATGTACGAAGACAAATTTAATTACCTAGTGCAAACCTAAGTATTGATTGTACACCAATTCCAACGTACCATCGCCACCTGGCACCCAACCGGACAAAAAACACGTGTGGAAAACGCGTTTAATTTATTCATGACCATAATGAGTGAGAGTTTCCGCCAACTGGCCACTGGAAGCGCTCACATTGGCACCATTCTGTATGTGAGTGTGTGTAGCAATATGTACGCTTTCGCCTACACTGGTTAGTATCAATCATCTGGTGCAGAATGTTGACCTTACTACTCGACCGAACGAGAGTGAGGTACGTTCGGATGGCAAAGTACTACTGTCGAGGGTTAGCGTAAGGGTTTCTCGATGGAAGAAATCATTCTATCCATTCAACAGGCAATCCGTTGCACGGGTTTGATTAAACGTAGACTTTGAAAGTTACCTTATCAATCCACACAAAATAAACTTTTTTTTACTGAAGCTTTACTAAGAGCGTATGGATCCTGCCAAGTGTGGATCTCGTTTGATTTCTAATAATCTTTGGATGATTTGGATGAGTCAATTCGTTGCCCAAAGCACACAGTATACGCTCCACGCTTCTATCTATTAAAGCGTCGCCTATCTGCTTATTAATTAATCGGGTACTGACGGGCCAATCACAGTTTTCCGGCACCGATCGGTTTCGTCGATTCTACTTACGCGCTCGTATTTTGAATGTGTGTTGAATGAACATTTGAAAAAGAAAGCATACATCATCTGCAGTATCATTAGGATCATAATCATCCAGCAGAAACCCATTTCTCGCACTGCTAGACAATGGGGTACTCACAAGCCATGGTGCTATGATTATTCCGCTGTGTGACGTGTAGTGCGGAAGGTCTATGCAAAGATATTACTGGTCGGTCTCATTGTTCGTGGGCGTCATCGTAACATGTGGTCGGTGCTACTGCTGTTATCGGTAGCCATTTTCCTTCGACGAAGCTTGTTCATTAATATTCATGACACGTAGAAATGTGATACGTAGCCATTCGCGATATCATCGCTGTTGGGTATGTTGGTATAGGTCGGTGCGAGAAAAGTTTTTATATACGCTGGAGCAATTTTTGTTTTACTCTTGGCAACAAAAAGAAAAATACTGCTTTTTGAGTACTTTGTTACAACATACAACAAATAAAAATATGAATTAACAATCATGCTTCAATGACGAGGCTTCCGAGCTGATATTTAAACGTTGCATGTCTATCGTTTCGTGCACGGTAAAGTTTGACAGGTGTTGTAAACAAAAAGCTGTCCATTCCCTACTTGTTTGATGTAACGTGACGGACATTTGATTGGCTTTCTGCTACTTTTGACCAATCTGTAACGTATTTCAATTAAAAATCTAAATTGTTTGCTGTTGAAAAACGGGATTGCAACATAATAAATTGAATATTGCACAGAAAATTGTAAAATGTATTTACATTTTATTCTTCATTCCATTATTATTCACACTCACAGCGCTATCGAAAGGATCAAATTATTTTCACTCCGTGTCTGGTGAATTCATGAATAAATACAGCAGTTTTTGAGGCATTGGATAAGCAAAAAACCAGCTATTCTACTAACGCTCCAAAATATGGCGTGCTTCGCGTGAATTTTTCGGGAGGTAAACGTGAACTAACACTTCAGATCTGCATCTAACGTTCGCGCACGGTATCGTTCGTACCCTACGTGAGACTGAATATTTTGCCGTGGTCTGGCACTTGGACTACCGTTTGTCTCGTCGGAAATACATTTTTTTCTGAATATTTTTCGTTGGACGGAATAATTTGGTTTTGACATTTTAATGACATTTTAATGAATTAGAGTGCTGATTTTAATGATGGATTTGATGGATTTTAAAAGTTGGATTTGAAATCAACTTAATTGAAATTTCTCTGATACTTTTCACACATTTTACCGTTGGAACTTCCTCATCTAAAATCATTATCGGGTCTCAATCGCACAACACAACGTCAAACAAATCACCCACAATCAAGAAAGGAACACAACACAAAACGTTTCACGATAAAACTACCACACGAGAAGAAAATCATCCACCGATAAATAAAGTTCAGCCGAAAGTCAAACTGTTGAAAATTAAATGAATGGGACAACTTTTACCTTGAGCCGCTTCCATATGCCGTTCACATCACAAGCGAACGTGAAATATGAGAAAGAATCAAGTCCTTCATGAGTCCGGCTGTCAAGATGAACCTGAACCTTCAAACACTTGTTGCTCACCGATACCGATCTGATTGCTCAGAAAACGTCCATCGACACAAAGAGACATTCGAAAGTAAGAGGTATTTATCAAATACCGATGTCAGTAGACGAAAATGTCATTCTATTGACATCGATGTAATCGATGTCAATAGAAGAAAAAAAAACTAAACAGGGTTTTAAAATATTTTCTTTTTCTTTGAGATTGACCATCTTTCATGTCACAGGGAGCGGCTCTAACTGTTAAATTTCCATTGTTTGTTATTCCAATCACCGGAGGACTGTGCGATAAACAAAGACAAAATGAATAAAGAAAAAACATCTAAATGTATAGAGAAGCAATCGATTGCTGCTGACCGATAGGAACAAATGGCAAAAGTTTTCTCATTTTGTATGGGTTTGTGTATGTATTTTTTGTTTATCGTAGATTTGTTTTCTCCCACAGCACTATTGGCATTTAAAGCAAGAAAATGTGTTAACACTATTTATGTGTTCTAAGTTGTTTAAAAAAGGAAGTTAATTCAGAAAGTGTATAATGTTTTTGTTTTCATTTCTAGTTTCGAAAGCTTTTGTATGAAATTTGATTGTGATGATTGATTTTTTAAATATTCGTCATTGCATGAGCCGTTAAGTAACCACAAAAGAAAAAAATCCCAAGAAAAACTTCCAAGAAAAAAAAGAACAAAAAAAAACAAATATACTCACTCCCCCAATGCGATATTTATTACTTCCGATGGTGATCGACGATAAGCTCGATAAACTGACCAGCTATAAAGGCTCTATGAATTCACCATATACCATGGCGAATGCGCGTACGACGGTCCCAACACAAATAAAACGTGCCCCAATGCAGCGAACCCATAGTTTATGTTCCTTCCTTATCATCCTCCAAACCCTCGCCAGGAATGCGTGAAAAATGTTTGAATCAGTAAAATTAGTATTAGACGCCCGATCTCCACCTTCGTTAGTGGCCGGCCGGCTGATCGGGTTGGCCGACTGAAGGAGATTTATTTTGTTTGCCAGGCACACCCGCTGCTGCTCCAATCATTGAAACCGTCGGGAAAGAAAACGTTGCCGAACCGCCCAGATTGCCGCTCCGTTTGGTAGACGAATATCCATTTTTGGTTAACTCACGTACACTGTACCGGCTATGGCGCTTCCTGATTAGCTGAGCGTCGAAGCAAGTCAATACGAAGCACGAAACAAGGGGAACGAGGAACCGAACCGAGCAGTAAGCGCACGAACGACGGGTACACAATTTATTTCGCTCTGCCCGGGGAATCCTTTCACTAATACCGTCGTATTTATTATTTGCGAGCTTGATATGGTGCGTTGTGTTGATTTTCTTGTATTTCCATCCACCGTTTCTTATTTGTGTAGCGAAATGGCATTCCGATTTCTAAATCACATTAATCTATTAGGCATGCCTTCCCCACCGAACATAAATCAATCCATCAAATGAACTGTTTTTTTTAACAGGAACACGCAAGAAGAACACACAGGGAAAATTATTTGTATAACAGTTCTATATTGGTTTGGTCTTTTTTTAATACAAATTAAAATATTTATACGAAATTTTTGGATGATAATTCAAACCAAGTCGCGCTCTATGTTTTATATTTATGTCATTAATGTAAAAATTTAAAAAACCTTAACGAAACTGTTAATCACTGGATTTCAATATTTTGTTTACATATATTTTCTACTTTTGTTCTATTTTTCTCTTTTTTTGCAATATGCAAATCAATAAAACGATGAAAAATGACAGTTAAAGGTGTTCGAAAACATGAAGACCAACCGAATGATTTAAAAATTGTGAACTCAACAAAACTATACCGCTAAAGTAGATAGATGTGCAAATAACAACGAAAGACTTCACGACAACAAATCGCGTGAAAAGCCGTGTGAAAAGCCGATAGCTTCCAGCATCGCTCCCGGCTTCGGTGGTCACTACCAAAAGCAGGATTTCAGTCACTGGTGCAGCTACGAGCGAGGGAGCAACCACTTGACCACGCTAGACAATTTTATTATACGGCGTCATAATGGAATATAATGATTATTGCTGTCTGGGTAAGCAAAAGCAAAAGCTAAGTACATTTGCATTTAAAAAGCGTGTTTTTTGCTTTCAACTGCCATTCTGTCCAACATTGGCAGACTGATTCCCGCTCTTGCCCTGCTTGGTTCTAATCTTTAATTTCATTATCACCGAAAATGGTTGTGAGCAATTCATAAAAACAAATTTAAGGATCATTTCTTCGCTCGAACCATTGTGATTATAATATTAAAGCCCCCGGTCACTTTCGTTTCGCAACCCAACTTACATGCAGCCATTCGCAATTTCGTGTCGTTTTATTCTTTTCAAAATTGCTGGCTAGCACGAGCGCTGAGTTGGAGCGTGGCCGGTTTGTGGCCAAGTACGAGGCATCAGATTACCGACCGATTAAAGTTTATATGCCTTAATTGCTGGCACGACCACCCGAGTGTCCGTGTGGCTATGTTTCGTGACGGGTATGCATGATTTTGACGTCGGTTATGTTTTGTTTCTCAACACATTTTGGCTTTCCTTCAACTTCGGGGTTGGTTTGTACCTGGTGCAAATTAATTCCAAACACGACACCGACATTTAACACGAAGTGCGCGAAATTGTTGTCAAGAACACTGCGTACATTTGTCGTACGGTGAATTGCTTGTACCTAGCCGAGTTTAGGTGCTTTCAAAACGAACGATTATGGCGGACGTAAGAGCTTACGGTAAATAGCAGCTCGATTGTAAAGCACTACTGGACACGCCATTACGAATGTAATTCTACCATACATTTTATGGACCAACTAAACCTAATAACAAGAGAACATCATACAAATCAACATATTACAGCCTCCCCTTCTCCTCCCCACAACCAACACACAGCATTAAAAAATCATTCAAATGAAATGTAATGAAAATAGTCATTCACACGTTGATTAATGTTTTGCAGCCCACCGGAAGGACTTCCACCGTCGGTACCAAACGCGTTTTTGGGAAGCAAACTAAACGTTTCCACGTTCCGGTGCTTTTAATCAGCAATCAGATGCGGCTCCGGTCCATCCGTTTAATGAAATGCATTCTCATGTTTCTAAGCTGTTAAATTTGCCGTGAACAAGATGCTTCGTGCCGCTGCCAGGAACCGCTGTTGCTTCCGTCGGTTTGCCCGACGAGGTGGAAAATTAATCAACTCATCCTTTAAAATCCTCGCACATCGACACCGGTGCGGGGGCTGCTCATTTGTTGCTAAAGCTTGATGTTTCCTTAGTGCGAGCGTGCGCACCCGCTCGTACCTTCTGTCTGTCGTGAAGATGAAAGCAAAGCGAGCCACAGTACGAAGTACGAATTTAAAATGATTTTACGACCTAATTTTGTGCTCCGTCTCTTCGGCGAGCGTCTTGCACGATGAACTTCCTCCGGGCGAACTATCGCACCGGGTGTATGTTCGTTCGTTGGCACGATCATATGAAACGCACGGCATGGAGAAAGCCTTCTATTTACGTCCGGCTTCCCAAACGACGACGCTACTCCTGTGACTTTAATTGGAATTCTTCGCACAGCTTCCGCAACATGGTTTGCTTTTGCGTGGAGCAGCAGGCACAAGAACGAAACGCATTGTGAATACATATCACAACACAACATCATTGGTACTGGGTCTGTTTGCGGACGGGACATAAAATTACTATAACCGGCCACGGTCTTTCTATGTCCTTAACATTGTCGGTAACACACGGAACGGGGTGGTTTTGCGTGAGGACTGTTTTGTTTGAGCGTAGTCAAAACGTTTAACACACATGTTAGGATGCTTTGGTGAAGAAGGAGGAATAAAAGGACGAATTATTTCGTGTACACGTCATGCACACGGTTATTCAATCACTTCTTCATTTAGTTCCACTTAGCAAATGTTTTACCTGTCTCAAGCGCAAGAACGCATTGCGTGTGGAATGCGATAAACAAATATACAAAATAATGCCCCACACTCTCTTATCAGGGGTTTAGGTGACGTTTTACTTTCTTTAAAAGTAGAAAACAGAAATCCCACTCACAACTATTCGAGTTGATACTCTTGTAAAACAAAGGGGTACATTAAACTTATCCTCTACTTTCCAGCTTTTCGTGAATGCGGCCATATTTTTACAATCATCGCGTAACGTGAAGTAAACATTGCTAGAAATGTACAGGTGAAAGATGGTAACAGCAGTTTTTTTTTTGTATAAAGCAAACAACATATTGAAATGATGCAAATTATATCAATTTAAAAAAGAAAGAAACACATTAAGATGTACATACAAATCTCCTATAAATTTACAATTTATATGCCTCTGTTAGTGAAATTGTATGCAACAGAATAAAGGTATTAATTTCGTTTGAATTCCTCGTGTGAATTCCCGCATCACTTGTCAAGTTGTATAAACATTTTGTTTTTATTTTTAGTTCTATCAACCTGTATAATGAAGGCTCATCTAAAATCATTACTTAAAATATTTCGCAAGCTCGTAATGCATATGAATAAGCTTATTTTATTAATATTTATGCAATATGAATTTCACTATAACGTTATTAACGCACGGTGCCAGGACAATGCATATTTCTCACTCAGCGCATGCAATTTGGGAATTATGAAAATACAATACAGCACCGTGCGCATCATGAAATTGCACGGCAAATGATTGCATCTCAAATTGCATCACAAATAACTTGAACAAAAAAAACCATTCATAAATCGTTCCCTTTCAATTCCGGAGTTCCCCCGGAGATTGGGAAGAAGATTCTCGCAGGTAAAATACGCTCCGTGCATTGCAATATTTTAATATAAAAAATATGAACAGCCAAACGGCAAACGCTAGCGGCTATCGTTTCGTACGAAATGTCAGCATCGACCACTGCTTCTGCTTTTAAGCTTCATGCATTCAGCGAGCCCCGGAGAAGAAGCAAAAACTCGTCTCACCGTGCCGCTATCTGTACAACTACATCTGGCTCGTTCAGTCACCATATTTCATTCGTTTCTTACCGATCCGGACCCGGTAGGAAACGACGCGCAATCGTTGACCATCTTGTTGATATGACTTCGAGCGTTTTGAAAGAGTTGCATTTTTACCTGTACCACGTATCTTTTTCGAGTTCCTTTTCCGTGTTCGCTACTCTTCCGCGTACTGTACCAAATTTGAAGCACAACCAACATTGGATTAAAAAAAATTGATTGGACCGAGCACGTCTCGTTTTAGTAACGATACCGACACAAACCAGGGGCTTTCGGTTCGTTCGTAGAAATGGTGTTGAAATGTGTCACCGGGTGAAACTAGAGCCTTGGCTACGAAATAAGCCATTCCCTGCCGGAGATTTATTTGACTGTATGGAATGCAAATTTGATCTTAATTGAGTTTGCCAAAGATGTGGTGCGCCAAATGACGTTCTTGGCCGGTGTCGGTGCTTTTTTAGTTGGATAGAAAAAAATCCTAAACCCTTCCAACGGGCGCCTGCTTGCTTTGATTTCGTAGTGCTTACACAATCGGTTGGTGCCGGTGTCATAACGTGCCACACGTAAAGATTTCGTAATGGAAAAGTAGGCAGCTTTCCACATTGGTAGCACTTTTTGATGTGTTCTCTGCTTTCATTTCTTCTTCTAATTTTAGGACACTAACGTGGACGATTGGCATTCTTTAAGTGAGGAAAATACTTGCGTAATACAACAAACAAAAAATCAGCAACATTTTCGCCCCACCGTTTGAGAGTAAGCACTTGCGGAAATGTTTCGAATATAAAATGGATGCCGACCACTCGT
This sequence comes from Anopheles farauti No. 4, assembly GCA_000956215.1. Classification (NCBI taxonomy): domain Eukaryota; kingdom Metazoa; phylum Arthropoda; class Insecta; order Diptera; family Culicidae; genus Anopheles; species Anopheles farauti No. 4. The sequence goes on from JXWZ01001034.1 coordinate 12,431, forward strand.
GCCAGTCGGTGCGGCTCGACGACGGTACTGAAAACTGACATCAAAACATCTTCAAAACTCGAACGAAACAACATCCTAGCAATATACACACACACACACGCAGTTGCTACGATGTGGACATAGTGCTAAATATTTCTTGACTGAAGACTGTATACAACAGTTTCCCGCCACATTCACCGTGTGAGTTTGACGTTGTTGCCCAAAGAGCCGAGAGAAACACTCGCCTACTACAAAACATTCGCACGTACGGGCGATGAAGCTGTAAATAATACGTCAGCCCTTACTACGACCGCCGGACGGTATTCCAGCAGCTAGAGCATCGAGTAGGACACCGCAAACGGCACAGCAAAGCGTCAATTTATTTGTTTCTCCCCGAACCCGGCCAACCGAACGAAGCGCATTGACGTTAGCCTGAAAGCTGTCCGGATAGTGTAACAACAAAGAACGATCGAGATAGACCCTCTCCAACGTAAGCAGCATCAGTAGCCGGCAGAAAATAAAACGTTAAGCAGTAAACACTCACCAGGGATCAGGATGAGCTTCTTCAGTTCGCTACAGCAGTACGTGACGAGTGGCGTCGCCGGGCTTGGGTTGAACCCGCGGAGGTTTTCCCTGTCGCGGCAGGAATCAACCGAAGGTTCGTCCGGTCCATCCGGTGGCCACTCGTCCTCGTCATCCGCCGTCACCTCCCCGTACAGTGGCGGTGGTGTTGGCAGCATGGCTCACAGCCCCGGACCGAGCCCCGGCGGTCCCGGAAGTACTAGCCAGGGAATGGGTGGTCTAGGGACGAGCAGCAACGCGGCGGGTGCGGGTTCTACCGGATCCGGTGCGGGCGGTCTGGCTGGCACATCGACTGCAGCGGGAACATCGCTCGGTAAGTGGATATTGCCTGATGCAGCTTTCCCAATAATCTTCCAGTGCAATTGGGGCAAAGATTACGGTCATGAGGCTTAAACGAAGATCGGAGAACACGGAGTACAGAGGGGAAACCACCAAGAAAAAACCCATTCCGGTATGTTAACCTACCGAACGAGAGCGGGTTGAAGTATTCTTAAAACGCGACGTAAGTTTAGGTTTCCGTGCCATAGTGCCAAGACTCAGGCTTGGTGAAACGTGGTGTTGTTCGAAGATGTAAGCATAAAAATGGACCTCGGTACGTTTGAATGCATGCTTTTATTGAACGAGCATGGCTAAGTCATGCAGCTCTGAAACGAGCATTTCAAACGGTAGGTTGATATGTGCTTTTATTTGCCACACGTTGCTGAAAAATGCATCATGAGCATAGAAGGTGTACACGTGGTAGCCAGATTAAAAAGAGGAAAAATATTTTCCATTTTATAGAGCTTCCATTATGCATTGTTTTCCCGATACATCTATTTCCTTATAAAAGAAAAAATACACCATAATTCAAGATATTCATCACGAAAGGTTTCTCAGTTTTAGTTTATATAAGTCCATAGTAGAAATATCAATGTGCAAATTATCCGTTCTGTAATATTTGACAACTCTTGATAACGAATTAAACTTTTGAAGTAGGTAGCAAACTACCATTTCTCGAACCAATGTTCGAGTTTTTTCTAGAATAAAAAATATTTTTATTCATTTTATTCTTATAAATACAACGAATAGCTAATCCTCTCAAAAAAAGGCTATTGTATTAATTCATTGTAAAAAAAATAATTACCAAATCATTTAAATAATAAATCCAGCTCGTTGTGACTCTTAGTGAAACTATTTAATTTCGTTTCTGGTTGTCATAATTTGTAGTAAATAATTTCAAATACTATATTTTGCAAAATTTCAATAAACATAATTATAAATCCCTGCCAGAATCAAAACCACAACATTATAATTCATCATGATTGCAGTTGTTGCCTTCTGTGAAGGAAATCCCTTGCAGCTATTTGTGTCATAAGTGCATTTAAAAGAGTTTATTAGAGGTACTATCCTAATGAAAATCCTACCCCTAGGGTAGGTATAAAAGGATACCGCCACTCATCTCAGAATTGTAAAAGCTTTTTTTTTCTTATCTCGTGCTGTCAAGTTCGTCGGGAGGACTCCATTTTAACGAACCATGTTATGCTTAAGTTTTCCCCTCAGGACGTCACTTCATCAGAAACATCGAGTAAGGTGAAAGATATTAATCATACATTTCGTCACCATGCCTTATCCCCCCCGCTCCTCACCTCCGTCTCCCAGGGCCCCTCACCATAAGGCTCGTTTTCGTGCACATTCCAAGGGACAATCCGTTGCTCACGCCATAATGGAGAGGATGTGTGCGATCCTTGGCCGGTCACATCCTGTCCTACCCCCGACAGGCAAGCAAGCATCACATAGGAGACTTTTGAATATTTCAAAAACTAACTCACCTCAAGCCGGCATATCCATAAAACATGCCCGCAGCATGATGACGATGGAGAAGAAAAAGAGAAAAACACCCATCCCTTACCGTGCTTTGAATATTTAGCTCTCCGGTTGTCTGATTCTCCTTTCAGTGACAGACAGCTTTGCGGCAACCACAGCGATTGTGAGTAAAAACCGACTATTCTGGCACAACATTCTGCACCCCGCCCGGTTGCCTTAATCGGGTTGCCATCAACGGCGCGGAACGGTCGTTTCAAGTCGGCAAAAGAATTATTAATCACCAATAACTTGGGCTCCGGGAAGGGATGAGGATGGAAGCGTGGTAGGAATGGGATCGAAATCGTTTCGCACGCACGCATTCACGACACATTGATCCATTTGGGTTGTCAAGCCAGTTCCGAGCTGAAACAACATCGTGCTAGTGACTTTTCTCATCCATATGTCCGTAAGACCCTTGGGAGAAAACTAAATTGAATTTCAAGTCTTACAAGGTCGACCAGTTTTGACTACATGATCGATTAGAATTTTTTCTGTTGATTTTCATTTCCTCTGGAGTAAAGCTACGAGGATGATACGAGGGTGACTATATTTTTTACAATTTTAAAAGGATTGCTTCAGAATGATTTTATCAAACGAATACGCACGCGAAAATATAACCAAACGAACGTTTCGACACACTCCATCAAACTCGAAATGTTTACAACCTGTTGGTTGGCTTCCATTTGTAAGCACCTTTTCACTCCAAAAACGAATAACCACTACGCACCTATTTTACCCATTCCTGCTAAAACTTTCCACCCCAATTGGGGAAAATATGCTCAATACCGGTATAATTACCACACCTGGCAAACGTTATGTTCGTGATATTATGCGTTGCTTTCACGTTATTTCGTCCACCGTTTTCTATCGTCCTGCTGTAGTCTGCAATCATGCAATCAAGAGCTGAACACGCACGTGAACGTGAAAAGTAATGGAAAAAGCTGACCCGACTGACGAAGCCCCTTTGATCAGCTCTGCTTCTATCGCTACCTTTCTCTCTTTCCAGCACACGCTCATACAAATCTGGTACTTGTTGTCGTGTTCGAAGCGCGAGTCTGCTAAATACATTATGCTCCAACCATTTGTGCGTTCGGTGCGGGCCAAACACCGCCCTTACGCAAAACGTCGTTCCCCAACGGTCCAGTTGAGGTTGATTGCAAATGTGTTTGGTAAAACTTTTTTGTTCATTATTTGTACATACGATCGCACACACTGCTCTCGTTGCTCGGTCACCTGCTGGCTCTATTTTAGGTGAACACTTTGGCACTGTCAACACGTTTCGACATCACGGTCAAATGAGAAACGTCGGACGCGAAAGAGCGATGATAAAGCGATGAAGCGGGCACGGGACTAATTAGGATTCCGTGTCAAGCGTCGAGCGACATAATGCTGTGCTCCTGCAACAAGTGAGTTTCCGTGGAAATGTGAAAATGCGTAACACGATTCGTACACTTTGTGCTGCGTTCTTTCTATTTAATGATTCGCTTCTCGGGGCCATATGGTCCTTGTGGAAAGGTCCGTATGGTCCTTTTGGAAAGGTTGATTGCAAGAGTTACTATTTCTTACTCAATTTGTTGATTGTTGTGACGGAAAGCTGAAATTTCTGTTGATAATTTAGAATATTTTGTATGATTTTATTTTTTTATTTATAGTGGAAACATTTTTTAAAATAAAATCTATGGTACTAAAACAAGTTATAGTGACTTTGTCCAAGCATTTGATACCGCCAAACTATTTTTTTTAAATTATTTTGATTACTATTAAGTGTAGTAGATATGAAGTGATAATATGGTAATTTATTCTTAAGGGTTTACATTCCATTACCCCTATAAAAGCTATTAAAATTCAACTCCATTTCCAGAACCTCATAATTGCTCAAATTAATATTTCATTCTTAGAATATTCGTACATCCTTTGTACGCCTTACATCACCAACCGAGATCCAAAAGAGGACTGGCATGTGGTTAAAGACATATCTTAAAAACGGTACGGAAAAGCACTCAACAATAACGTGATCCTACTCTAAGAACATGTTACACCTGACTCACGATACCAACAAACGAGCAAGAAAACATACTTTTTCCCACACGAAACGTAACCCAACATCGCACGACTTATTAAATTGACGCATAAAGCAGACGTGAGCAGATTCCATCCTGTTGTTCGGGTCGGACTCCTTTTGCGTTGGGTGCTCAAACTCCATACGCACATTAAACTGCGATCTCGCAAGAAAACGAAGCCCATATTTTTCTCTCAAAACGGCGCACACAACCGTCCCGATGGACCTCTCGGGGGAGACGACGTAAATTGACATGTACGTCCATTACCGGGCAAATGTTGCGCGAAAAAGGAAAACAAAAAAAAATCACCCATCTGTAAATATTAACCTATCTTTCGCAAATAGTCCATAATTTCATTTTGGACCACCTACCGCATGACGTAGCAGATTCGCACACATGCTATCTGGGAAGTTGGCAAATCGTGCCGGGACCATCGTGTGCAATCGATTAGCTGCCACAGGTTCTCGTATATGGTGGCGCCTCGCAAGATAGATGAAGAAATAAGTAGATAGATTCGAGTGATTCACTTTTGAAATGCTGTTTTGATTGCTCCATTCGGATTTGTGCCAGCACGGAACATTCACTTTCACGGTTTCGTTTAAAACCGACGCTTCCGTAGATTCAGTACGGGCACGAAAAGGCAGCAAAATAAACAAACTCGTGCACGCGGAATTCAAGCAAATCCAGCCTAATCTGTTCCTGGTAAATTGTTTATTTTGTGCTTCCATGTAACGGTTACAGCCTATAAACAACTGTGATGTCACAAAGCGTAAAAACAAACGTCAAAATGATACCTGTTCCTATCTCGCCAGTGAAAGTTATAAACAAAACGATGGACAAATGCCTCACTCTAATTGCTAATTTCCTCGCTGCAATGGACAGACACTAATTGTGCCCTCAAGCGAAATTTGTTTATTTTCGTCCGGTATTTGCCTGCGAATGTACGAACGCTTCGTAACAAAGGAAATCAAATCCAAGTGATTCCACGATGAATCCAAATCCAGTCGAAAAGTTCTCGTTCGAAGTCGGAATCCAAAGTTTGAAACGGTTCCAAGAAAAATATATTTGCCAGTGGACAGAACAACAATTTTTTTTGCTCCATCCAGCGCTGTAGCATGTGCTTGGGAGAAAGAATGAGAAATATTTGAGTGAGTGTGTGGATACTCGTTCCGCTTCTTTCTTTCGCCTTCCAAAAGTTCAAATTCTAAGACCACCTGATAAGACCTGACAGAACTATGACAATGCATTGTGGCATTCGGACTCTTTCCGACAGCAACAAAGGAACCTACAGCTCTACCAGCTGGAGAACACCATTAACTAGAGCTAGCACCTCTAACAGCAGAACCCGTATGTTAAAAGTTAAGCTAACGGAGCCCGATACATACTTCGGGAGGGTTTAAGCAGCGCGGCAACTTTCGAGTGCTGGTCCGTTGTTTGCACAAAGTTTTACCTCCTGCTATGCACATTCCGGCTCATTAAACACAACCATCTGACGGTTGTTTGCGTTGTTTCGATTTATTTGTCGGGTCACTTTTCCCAGAGCGGGTGGAAATGTTCGTCCATTTTTGCAGATTCTGCAACGTAACCCAGCTTTATGGCCTTTAATGCAGTAAAAAGTTTATTTTAATGTAGTTGAGTGTGGTTTCCAAATTGATTATTGCTACGCTTTTGTCATGTCATATTTTTACGCTACTGATTTTCAAATGAATTATTTTTACAGCCCTTTGCACACAAAATCAGATATCATTTCCATTCGAATACCTCCCAATATCATCTCACAATGCCACTCAAAACGGCCAACACCGGAACGAAACCTGATTGCAAACTGGGCTTGTAGAAGGTTTTTGGAATTGCAAATGATTCCCTGCTGATCTACGATTATAAATGGATAGAAAATCCATTTCAATAGCAGCCATCAGTCATGGTGATTGATTTTGCTCCGAGTGGTTGTAAAAAAAAGTATTCCGTGGATCTGATTCGATACGATTGTTCCACTCATTGTATTTTATAGATTTCCATACATTACGAATTCCATTTCACAACTATGCGTTGGAAGTACGCAATGAACGATGATTTACAATACATTAGATACATAACATTGCTTCATCGGTTACATATGGTCGTGAATTACCGACATACGACAACTTTACAAGAGCTGTCCTCGGATAACAATTTTCCGAGCATCCGTCATCCGTCAGCATCCGAGGAAAAGTTTAGACTGAGTATAAATTATGATTGCATCCTTGAAATAAAAACAAACCCTTCCGTCGCTGCCGAATACAATGCCGGATCTTACCAAAAGATCTTCCAAAAAACGGATGTCTGTTTGGCTGTTGGTTTCCTCTTCCCTCCCCAAAAAGGGAAGGGGGAACTTTCGGTCGTCGTTTTGCTGTTGCTTTGCACTTCTTTCCTTCCGAAGCATAACTATTTGTACAATGTGTAGTTGGAGAGTGAACGCTCCAGAAATGTTGCTGCAACTATCAGAACAAACTTTTACGACACTTGAAGGCTATAGTAGGAGAATATTGAGACTGGTCTGGTCTGGTGGGTTTTTCCAAAAGAATAATGATATTTTTAGTTTTCTTTTGATAACCCATTGTAATCTATTTAATTTCGTCTTTAATCCATGTTTTTGTTTATGAAGAAATCAGTGAAATTGTTCCATCATCTTAAACTGCTGCGTAAAAAATAAAATTATTGACTTTATTTATGATCTTAATGTATTTTATTTCCTATGATTTTACTTGTTTTATTTACTTATGAAGGCTTTTAACGTTATCTATAATTTGTTTAGTGTAAAGATAAAAAGATTCAATATTTTGAAAATAATTGTCTCACTAAATAGTTTTAGAATCAAAGAAAAGTACAATTTTAAATACAACCGGAACTCTATTGTTTGTAAAACGTCATTCAAAAGCAAATACAATAAAAACACTGCTATAGGTAAAACAAATTGCTCCCTACCTTACATATAAGAACTTCCGAAAGCAATTTCCTTCAAGTGAGTTTTGCTCGAGAATAGACCTACTTGTAGCTCGCCTTTCGAAAGTCCTTTCCAAACTCGCACTCTGCACCCGAAGCGTTACGAAGCGAGAAAACAATTGCACAACCTAGAGACACACAGTTACACATACACTCCGTAAGGATGCGCCTGGCACGTGAAGCCTGTTGCCTGATTGCACATTTGCTCATTCAACCCATTGCACATATGTGCCGTCGCCATCCAAGGCATTCGCATTGGTGCAGCTGCGTGCTCACCGTCCCTGCTACATGCGCCCTCTGTTATTACTTATAATGTTCCTACTCTACCCTTACGGCATATTAGTGTGGCAACATAATTCAATGAATTCATTAGACTACAAAAGCGCTCAGGAGTCCAACCGGGTGTAGAGCCGGTTTTGTCACGAGAGTGCTTTCGACTAGGGATGGGATACGATAGCAGTTTAGAAGCAGCACGAGCAGAAGCCAAATCAGAGCCGTCAATTTCAAACGTTGTTGCATGTGACGTCATGTTCACAAAACACTCGGAAAGGTGGGTGGGTGAATTTCCCTTGGGCCAGAGCGTGTCTGCACGTGATAAAATCTCAATACTGTATTATTATCATCAGAGCAGAGCTTTAAAGCAACGTTCGAAATATTCTTCAGTTTCACTTTTCTAATACTCATACCAGCACCATCTCATACGTTCCGTTTTGCGACTCTTCACAGGCTATGGTAAGGTGGCAACACCGTCCACGCTTGCCGCCCCCGGCACACCACCCATTCGTCGCCAGTCGTCCGGCCGTGGACTAGATGCGCTTGTGCCACCACCCCGCCAGGGTTCGTTCCGAGGTCGCAGCTCACCCATCAATCCCAACCCGCCGGACAAACCATCGTTTTCAGTGTGGAAACGGCGCCCATCATGGCCGGAGGTGGAAATTAAATCCTCGTCGGGGTAAGTTAATCGAAAACAAAACCAAAAAACAGGAGTGAAATCGAGAGGGAAGGAGAGAGTATTTTTCTCCGATTCTCTGATAAACCCAACCGCAGAATGTATGATTTGTCGTAAAACAAGCAAGAAAGGAAAACCCGATATTTGTTTGGTTTCTGGTTGTGGTTTGTTTCATACTTTCGTCATCGATATCCTTTAAAATCCAGTTTGCTCTTCCGATCCGCTCGGCTAAGTGTTACAATGTGTCCTTATGTTTTTTGTTTTTTTTTTTCAAACCTACTTTCCATCATATCCAATTTTGTTTTGTTTTTGGAAAATCAAAACATCTTTCCGCGTGGAAACCGTGATAAAATGAAAATCGCTTAACCTCCAACCTTCGGATCGATAGGTTCGATTTTCTGTTTGAGCTTGGTACGAATGCACAGGTGCAGGGACGGGGGAAGCTTAGTGTTATTTATGACGGTTACTTACTGCTTTCCACAATGTTTACGGCACTAATTTACGTTGCGTGCGGCGTGGGTACTTGCACTTAATAGAGAGCTCGAGAGTTATGGCAACGGAACGGTTATCCCTGAAGCCATAATGCATAAGCTAAAATATGCTAAGCGTTTTCCCCGCTGGGCACCCTTTTTTGGGTGAAGCTTGGTTCTTGATACTTGTTTATTATCCATTTTGCGTACGGTAAGATTTACATCGAACCATAAGCTATTTAATGAAAGTCATTTCAGCAGCAATCCAGACATTAATGTTACAAGAAAAACAGCTCTCAAGCTTGTAATTTACCAAACCATTGTTACCAATTTCGCGAAATTTTGTGCTTCCCAAGCGATGAAATTTTTCAACCGCCGAAATCATATGATTTGAATCAAATTTAAGGTAGGAGAATTTTTCCTTAAAGCACTGCATATTTAACAACAAATCCTGTCCGTACGCAGGATCTTGGTCTAATCGTTTAAATCGAATTATTATTAAACCGTTGACGGCGAAACGAATTTCCCGGAAAAGACCACAGCGTCCATCACGTTGAGATGATGCGGTGGAGGAATTGAGTGAACCCACTGGAAACAAAGCCGAAAACCGGACGCAATATACTTTGCGGATAAGCTCGCTCGCACGGCCGGTTATGGATGAAAAGCAAGGGGGTTGTCCTCAATACCAACACAAACTGTACCGCGTGCTTGCGGATAGCCGTCAAAAATTCATTAAACTAATTTCTTTAATCTTCATCTACAACCAACATCAACGCTACGCCGCTAATAGATACACCCTCGCACCGTGCACTACCGATGGTCAACCGGAAATAGTTCAGCTTCCCCGTCGCCGGAAAAAGGGTGCTGCCTCACAGCCCCAGAACGACGGTATGGTGCCGGTTCGTAATTAGTTTTCGAAAAACCACAATAAAGGGACCCTCCTGCTGTCAGGTTCACTTAATCCTCTGACTACCGTGGCAAACAATGTGTCCTCGCCGCCGCTATGCGCCAGTCAAATAATAATAACGATCCCTGGAGGCCAAAACGGCAGCGATGGTGTCATGTGCTGAAGCGATTCCATCCGGTATGGAATAGGCCGTGCGCTGTGTACTCACAGTATTGTTTTGGTGGTCATGTTTGGAGGAGAATGATTTCCACACAATTAAATCTAGCAAACAATGAAACGAATACGAATAGATTGGATTAAAGCAAAAACGTCTGCTTTGAACTCTTTATTCAAATCATTCGAGTCCCTTTGTTCTCAATACTTTGTACTTCTTGTCAAGTGAGTGGATACAACATCCATTTTTGTGCATTTGAAAAAGTCTTTTTAAAGCTGCAAGTAAATCAGAGAAAAAATAATTTTACTTTGATTACAATATATCAGCAAATAGAAACAGTTTAACCTTCAGGGATCTAACTATAAAATTCAAATTATTTAACATCCTAACTCCAAAACCATAAATCAAAATAACCACTTTTGACTACAAACAAGTAATGAAAAACGATAGTTAAACTTGAACAATGTTAGAGTCTTTTTCGTTTTATAAAGCTATATTTTATTTTATACTTTTTGCCATTATATATAATATTTGGATGCGCACATGTGTTCTGCTGACTACATCATTAAACCGTAAAACAACTGTCCAAACTGTCATCAGCTTTCAACAAAACTGTCAAAACATTAGCTCCGAAAATTGGCACGATTTTTGCATGTGTATATTGGGGTTTTCTTGCAACAACAATGGTAAAGCTGCACATAAAAAAGGAGTTTTCATTTCAACCTCCAAACCAAACATGCACCCCTCCATCCCCGCATATACTCGTCATAATGTTGAATGGAAACCTTTCACCGGTTGCCACACAAAGTTGCCCGGGTAAGGATATTGCTAACAAAGTGGTAGAAAGAAAAAAAACAGCTATGCTTTTAGTCAGTCGAGGGATTGCTGTTTTATAATTGTTTCACAATTACCGTACCGTGGCTCATAAGCCACCGGTACCCGGAAGCTATGGGCTTACCAGGAAACGCAGGCAATGCTCGGCCATACAGGCAGTACCTGAGTGGGGGACCGGGCGGAGGACGGTTTTTTATTCCCTTCGTTTCGAGCTACTTCCTGAATCAGGCTACGGACTGAGCCTCATAGCTGAATTCAGTGAAAATCTCGTTCACCCAACGCAGCCCAACCGTAACAAAGAACTAACCGGGATAATGTGGAAAATAATAGCCCGATACACTTTCCACACGTCCTCGCACATAGACGCCAATCCCCGATCTAAAAGGACCACCTCCACCAACGGTCAAAGCAACGAACGAATGGACAGTCTTTGGCCCAGGGCATTAGTCGATTCATTTCGTTTTCGTTTCGATCCACTGCCGTTCCAGTCGATTGTCAACGTAAATGGTAAATGGAGTGTGCCATTCCCCAATGGGTCGGGGAGGGGATGGGAGAAGGTGCTTCTAAGGTGCAGCCGTCATCGTCGCCGGTCGTGGACGGTGGGATGGGAAATGAATTCGTCGTTGATGTAAAATGAACTGCCGGACCAAGCCGAACCTAACTTGCTCGCCATTTCTCCTTTGCAGTGAATGGAATCAATCTGAACACGACACCGAAACCGTGTTGATTCTATTCTTTGGTAAACATAATCCATTTCCAACATCTGCTCGACCTTGGACAATAACAATAAGGAAGCTAATGGCGCTTCCCCTAGCTATTTATAAATAATCCTAATTCGATGAGTCTCCAACGAATGGAACCACGTGTGGTGGAGGTTATTCTATTGAAAATGTTTTCTCTCGGGGAACGGGGTAAGCTAACTAATAGACTACACGTGCTGCTAACAGCAGCAGTAAAATCATCTAATAGCAGCTGTAAAATCATAGTTAAGAGCTTCCAGGATTTCAAGTTTTGTCCTTACCTGTTTAATATTTGAGTATATGTACTAACCCGGACCATGTTGAAGTTGTCCTAAGTATATACAGAATATTCTGGATGGAGCATTTTCAGCAGTTTTATTAAATTGCAATGAAATGTGAAGCATCTTCCTGGTCTTGTACAATTGCAACGTTTTGGCAGAAAGAATTTGCTGTGTTGCTGAATGTCCAGAGGAGGATACCTAACTAAAATCACGTATCTGAAGGAGTAAAAAAAGTATTTTCGGAAAAGTCATATTAAATCATTTCATCATTACCGGACTAGAGCACTCCAACGGAAAGGAAGAAAAATCCCACAGAAACACATTGAACTGAAAACCATTCCAATGATTCAGGCTCGCGAACAGAATCTCTACATCCCCCATGGCAGGTTTTGTGCGCAAAACTTTGTATCATTTAAAAACGATTTCGCCATTTCCGACCCATCGTTCATGACAGTGAAAGCTTCCCGATCTGGATTTTACATTTGGCATGGTGGTGCCTCTTGCAGAATGAGGGAATTGCAGGAGAGTGTGTGTGTGCGTATGAAAGAGAGAGAGAGAGAGAGAGAGAG
>JXWZ01001038.1:0-12585 GCA_000956215.1 Anopheles farauti No. 4
GCGGTTTGTTTAATTGTGAGATTCAGAAGCATGGCAATGTTTTAGAATTATAAGCGCAGTGTCGATTGAGCGAACTGCATCGCTGCTGATACACCTCAACTACCCCCGCAAAAAAAACAACCCCCGCGTATCATGCTGCTATCAGTCAACATACTGCCCTACTTCAAGGCCACACTGTGCATCGGAGTTTTTCGGGAACGGTACATCCCGAATGTAGGCGCCAACCCGCCATTATGCGTAAGTGAGCTGCTGGTGTGCTTCGTGTTATGATTTTTGTTCCTCGCGTGTTTCAATCCCCGAGACGACTTAATAACTGATCGTGGATTGTGTTCGACTGCACACGGTACCTTAACGGGCCTGTTTGTTTCCTACCCACCCGTTGGTACTGTGTTTCTTTTCACACTTGTTAATTGCTAATTACCTTGGATTGCGTTTTTTTATTCACATTACACTTACGGTCACAGGAATAGTTATGCCTCTTCCGTTCTGCTACTGGAAAACTGTGCCCGTAATGCTCGTTTTGCATTTCAAACTGTAAAAAAAAAACATACACAAAACGGCTAAGCAAACGAGTGTGTATCGATCGATCAATTCACGACTAATTCGATCGAATCGTATAGTTCTCCTCCACAACCGTAGTTTTGTGTCTCTCTTTTTCGTAACTAATCCCTGCACGCAACCAAACACGCGCCGGATATGATCATTAAATATTCATTCGGTTCATGTTGGCAAGCAGCCACGATTGGCACGATTTGATTGGATTTGTAAATGGAAATAAACGTTTATCTACACTGAGCATCATGATTTTAAGTCATATTGAAATCGAAACGTGAAGGTGGAAATCACCTGGTGGTTAAAATTATCTTTTCTAGCTACAATCATCCAAAAGTTGTTGAATTGTATTCAGACCAAAAGTATCGTCTATTGTTCCTTTTGACTGTAGTAGAATAGACAATAGAACATAAAATATAAATAAAAATTGCCCTAAAAGCTAGTTTACTCGAAAAAAAAAAAATCTACGTTGTGTAGATTATTATACGAAAAAAAGAGGTGGTAAGCAAGCGATATATATTTGTCTCGTCCCTTTGGCCAGTAAATCATCATTTCTGTCCGTTGTTTACTAAATTTAGTACAATTCGTGTAATGAAAAAAAAAATGAAATTTCGATTCGAGTTCCGATGGCTTGACTCACTGTAGACAAACACGTTACCATAAATTGCTCTTTTTTGTACTGCTATCTGTCCTATCTTTATCTCCCCCCCGCACTTATCTAAAAATTTTGTCCGCACATCACAATAATTTTGACGCACATAACACAGCCTTAGCCACTCTAAATCCTTCCAGATTCAAAACGTCCTTTTTTTATTTAATCTGCATTTTATCTGCGCCATAATACTGGGGGATTTCGCCTGACAAAAAATGTTTTTTTTTTCATAACCAAAACCAATCTTATTCACCAGTTGCCGGGAAAACCACCGAACACTTGATGGTAGTCTGTGTAGTAAATTATGCACCGCAAAACACCAGCTGCAGAACGGTGGCTAAGTGCACCATCTCACCGAGGGTTCGTTCAACTCCTGACCTGACCCAATACTGTGGCGGGTCGTCATATTTAAATCGATACGCGCCTCGTCGCCAGGGGTCAAGCCGTTTCGCTACTCACCTCCACCGTTTGCTGTGTTCTTTAATAGTTTAGTTGCATAACAGTAGTAGCTCTGTGTGGGATTTTGTATGATTTATGAATATTTATTTTTATTCTTCCACCCCCATCACCCTACATTGACTAGACGCAGGTGCGATTGTGGGAGTTGCATTCCTCAAAAATACATACCCGTTCGCGATGGTTCATCTGGTTTGTGTAAATAGAACAGTAAATCTTTTTAAACCCCTATGTATGTGGTTAAGAGATTCGATGTTAAACACTCACTTTGGCACCGGTTTTCGCGTTGAGCGGCTGCCAAATTGGTTAGATTTTGTTGTACGAACTAACCGAGTGAAGGTAAACGGATGGAGCGAATGAATAATGGGAATGTTCGTTATGTTTCGACATAACGCATGGTTTATGAAGAGCCAAAGAAACGTAGATTGATAATGCGTTGCATAATATGGATCATTTTGGTTTGGCATAATTTCTACACAAAAAAGTCATAAATCTATATCCTTTTAATTGAAAGTAATATAAATTAAATCGATTATTATCGCCTTCGTTACACGATAACTATGACGAAATCGTTTAAATTTCCCTTTCCTTATTGTACAACTTTCCGTAATGGTTAATTTATTTTAATCAACCATAAATTTCGCACACTCGCGACTGATCGCGTTTATTTGTTTAGACGAGTCCGGTGATTATGATGCCACTAATCTGGGCGGCGGCATAGTAGATATCGCCGCCAAAAGCGTTACCGCGATATTTTTAATTCGTTAGTGAGACCGAGCAGGCGAAATTTGGCGAACACCGCCGGCAGGCAGCAGAGCTTGGACTTCGCACTTGAAATCGAGCATGGCACGACGAGCTTCAATGTGGTTCAATGGCTCGTCTCGGTGTGGTTATGTAAAATACGCTCCCTTTCGCGCGCGCCATGCTTCCACACACAGCGCCGGACCGTTGGCGTCGTGCGAAATTATGTCACCGCAGTCGACGAGATTCGCTTCCTCTCCCCCAAAGAGACTAGGAGAAAGGAGTGAGAGAGAAAACGGCGACAACCCTGCCCTTTCCGTTGGGCCACGGGAATCTCGTCACTTTGACCTTTTCCCGCTGGGGTGTAAGCCACGCCAAACTGTTTACAATGTTTAACCAGATGGACATAATCTTACACGATGTGAAGCGAGTCGGGGCGAGTCCGAATTATATGCCAGTGATGGGAAATTGTGTGTCATTAGGGAAACGTTGGATTTATGTTTTTAGTGTCGTATTTCGATGGGGGGAAGGTTAAAGCGCACGATGCTACTCTGACAATAGCGTAACCTTGACATTGTTGATAGTTGTTTAATATTCATGAGAAAGAAAACGCTTTTTCATTCACTTACTTTCATTAATTACTATTAATAAGCTTCCCGTTTTCCGTTTTTTTTTTCATCTGCACAGGAACAGTATCAATCCAAACTGGCTGCCTCACAATGTGGGGCCAGGATACCCCTGAGCCCCAACACTCAGGCGACAATCGAAAAGCATTTGCCGGGCCTGCCGAGCAAGCGATTGCTCATGCAGCAGACCTGCAAGATCACAGAAAAGCGCGACGTTGGATGCATAACTGGTGAGTTACTGGAAAGTGGAACTAATATTAAAGGAGATCTCTTATTTCAGAATTAACCCCACAAGAATGAAGCTCATTCGAAGAGTTTTCAAATGCACGCCTAGCACAGCGAAAGATGTTTTCCATCCCGTATGCGGCATGTTTATAAAACACCTGTGTTTGATCAATTCTCATCAATCCTCGCCAACATCCTATTCATAATCTGCTCCATAATCCATCCGTATGTCTCTGCTCCACCCGTCGACTTTGTGTGGATTTCGATCTCACTCAAACGGTTTCGCGCATGGCGTAACCATGCAACGGCATGAATGACTTTGTGCGGCGCATAGAGAATGAAATTGTCCTCTATTCACCGCGCCTCTACTGTCCCTAGTTTCAACATAGCTCACCTACCACTGCAAAATGGAGAGTAGCGTTGATGATTGGAATCTCCAGGGAGGACGCGCTTCGCCGTTGTTTGCATGATATGTTGCAATAAAATTTCGCCATTCGCTTTTCACGTCTTCATGTGCATGCGGTGGAATGAAAAGCACAACGCGGCGAGTATCGTTTTTTTTTTCAAATCGGTGTTTGTGTGTGTTTTTGCCATTGGAAATCATCATCGCTCAGAGCGTCTTCAGCCCCCATCTCGCTGCTTCTTTAATTCTCTGTGGTACATCAATGTGGCAGTAATTGGAGAAATTATGGACGATGCTATTTTCGGATGGGCGAAATCGATTGTCCTTGCCCGAATGTGAGTTGCAGATCGGCAAAACGTGATTCGAAACCTGATCAAAACGCCTTTTTAGTGCTCGTTTTTCGATAATACTAAACGCGTACGGTAGACATCGCCGGAGACATCGTGAAAGTCTGAAGTTAAGCACTATGATCAAGAAACCGAACCCCGTTAATGTAAAGTGATGACTTTGGGCAAGAGTTTGGTGCTTGTTGCCGTTCCGATGGCCTGCGGGAAACGTTCAATTTCACCCAATGCTATGCTCCAATTCCTTCTTCGCTACTGCGGCCACTCGGTGGTTGCAACGAAGCGAGAGTGAGGGATGCGGTCCAGCGCTGTCAGTTGTAAAGATTTGTTTTCGCTCCGTTCGCGGTGGGTGTTGAAAGCACTGGGAGGATGGATGGATCTGCAAGAGAGTGTAAAAGAGTGTACAATGTATTTCAGCTGAGAACTGTCTCGGCGTTTAGTCAGCACAAAAAGAGTTTATGGTGTGTTGGTTTGTCCCGATTTGAAGCGGCAGGAAAAGGCTAACTATCCGCAATGTGGTGTGATGTGAAGTGCAATCGTTTTATAGATATGCGTGTTAAACGACGCACACACGATAGAGCGGGTGACGTCAAGATAAGTGCACTTGGCACTAGACTATTGATGTAGCTTAACCATGTGTGTGTTATCGTAAAGGTAGAAAATACCATTAATGAATCAGTTGTAAACTTATTATTTTTGTATAGAGACAAGTTTGTTCTGAAGCGAACAAACTAGGAATACTACATTCTTTGTCGTTTTTACTGCGCCGCGCTGCAGTTTAAGATGTCAATTACAACGATTTCAAAATAGCTATGCACAAACAGCGAAATAGCTCCCTGCCGTTCAACCACATGACATGCATGTTCGGTTTTGGAGGTGTGGGTTGGTATTCGTTTTCGAAGATGAGCAGTTTCTAAAAACAGCCACTGTCCATCAATGAGCTTTCTCAAGCTAGTGCGAACAGATAGCAACTACATTCTCACCACCATCTCTCCAAACAGCGGTCGTCTAGCTAATATTTTTGTCGTCTAGTTTCGCAACATAGTGCCTTCCATTTCTATTTTATGTTTTTAACGGTAATACTTTTCCCATTGTTTCTCCTTTGCCCCAGAACTATGCAGCGCAGAAGATCTTCCCGAGGTGGAGATTTTCTCCCTACTCGAGGAGCAAATCCCACGGTACAAGATCCGGGCGGACACGACTACCACGTTCGGTGGTTATGAAAATCAGGACTGGTTCGTGCAGTATCCTGCCCTTCCGATTCCGACGGAAGGACTCGGCTTGACGACGGAGCAAACGCGGGAAGCACTTAACTATTTCCGTAAGTAGTGAATTTCAAATGCAATATATTTTGGTGAAAGAATTGTTGTATATGTTACTTTAAAAAAAATACTACAAAAGTTAAACAAATTTTAAACCAAATGGATATTGTTACAAATATTTCAATCGTAAGAAGTGAGCAGCGTTTGCTCGAATTGCGGGAAGCAGCCCTCTGGTGGCTTTTAATGGAACCGAGGGCTGCCAAGCTTAACAAACTCTCCGCGAGGTGGCGTTGTGCGCAGTTGGAAGATTGTTGAATATTTTGGGTCTGAACAAATTTTATTTCTTTATCAATTTTGGCATGAAATGAACAGTTTTTTTTAAAACTATTAGAAATTATGTACTCTTAAAAAATTGGGAAGCTCAATCAGTACTCTATAGAAATTGTTGTATTTTTTGTCCATGATAGAATCAACTGCAAGTCAATCAAACTCCTAATAGGTTGTCCCTACACAAAAATGAACACAGAACCATGTTTTAACTAGTGTCATCTTTTATACTGCAAATATTGCATTTTATTTGTGTTAAAATTTATATTTACCATCAACGTCATCGCGCACGAGTTCGCAAGGTAAGTGGTCATGTTATTTATCTTATCAGTTTGCACTTTGCTGGTAGACACGGCGATCGCAGCAAACCATGAAATGGGATGCGAACTCGCACCGATAACAAGATGGACCATCAGTTATCAGTTTTGATTCCGCTCGAAGTTGTTTGGACCAAAGAGAGCGATAAAGAGATTTTGCTCCGAATGAGAGGACCGAATGAAAAATTCTCGTTTCAGTCATTTCAACATTATTTATAATTTTTAATTGAAAACAATGTAACCGTTGAAGGATTTTCCTCTTCATCAACACATTATAAATTAAAACAATTTCGATCTAGCTTAATGAGAGATCTCATGATATCCATTCTGCAGTAATTGACTTAATAATTGGATCTATCCATTCGCGCACGTAGATTTCCCACATTGTGATGAAAATATAATATACAAAGGCAAGCACTTCCATTTGCGTTAACCTTCTCGCAAATTGTCGTCACTCATGGGATTGACAGGCGGTTGCCCGCGCTAATGCGCGACACTTCGCACGTTGTTACTCAAATCGATTAAGAAACGAGCATCTTGCGTAGGTTTAGCGCACTTTTAGGCACTTTGTAGCCCTAGAGAAGACGTTAAGATATCTTTGCGCTTCGTGGTCACATTTTTCGTTATAGAAATTCACCTTCCTGTAATGGTGTGCTTTTGGCATGGGATGGTGGAGAAAATTAACTCCACATCTGGGAACGTGGAGGGAAGCCTCTTCATAAAAAAGTGTACTCCCTTGCGACCGAACAGCGTAGCTGCGTGCAATCATGCTACGAAATGACCACTTTTGTTGCGTGCTGATGGTTAAGAAATGCCCGTTCCCGATGAAACGGTAATTCGGTCGATTATGACGATTCACCTATCTAATGTGCGCCCTAATGGTCATCGTTATGTTGCGCAAGCAAGGGGTTCACCCGTGAGCTATTGTCCAGCGAAATGACCTTCACGACAAAAGTGCACTTAACTCATTACCGTGAAACAACGTACCTGGGTTTCTTCGTGCTTCCTCTCACCAGAAGAATCCGACTGAAGTAGCCAGGTGGTCGGGCTACCACGAAGAAAGTGGCCACGTGAGACAACACGCGTCGCGCACGCACGTTAAAATTCCACTGACCCACTGTGCCGGCGGGAAATGATTAATTCAATCTCCGCCTTGTAACAACCGCACTAGGGAAGGCCTTCGAATCATTTAGTGTAATTTTCTGCGAGTTTAACTTTCATGGTCATTTTTTATGCACTTTTTTCATTCAAGGCCTGTTTTTTTTTGCACTTCATGCATAAGCTGCAGAAATGTGTTTGCTTTAAGCGTGAACAACAAACCCGTGCTCGTACATGGAGCGCCCCGTACCATGTAGATGAATTTATGCATTTTTTCACGATCCCAAATTGGGTGCGACATGAGTTTTGTGTGTAGTTAAGCCGAGTCAGTCAAAATTGGGTTTGAAATTGCTTATTTTTAGATATAATGTTTTTGCGGTTAGGGCTGAACATCAATCACCACTTCGCTCTTAAGGGCAGGTGTGAGTGATATCTAGCGCTATCTGCTTTTTTGGTTTAGTATACACACATAATACATCATTCTGTTATGATCAAGGAACTATTTTCATTTTCCACGTTGCCTGTTACGCCACCTTCCGTTTCTTGTAGAATAGAAAAAAATCCATAGCTACATCCATTGATCCCCTTCATACAATGCAATAAAATCGTACATTCCAATCGAATGGTTAATTTCCTTATCGATTACTCGAGCTCGATAATTGGCAGGAAAGTGAATGGCGATAGGAAACATCTCGTATTTCTTTTTCTTTTTTTATCGGGTTTCGGTTGTAGTTTTTTTTTTTTGCGACTTAGACTAAGAAGCGACGTTTGGTTAATTTCGCATGAAAGAAGGAAATTAAGGTTTCGCTAGCTTGTGTGTGGTAACGTTTGCACGGCTTGTGTCTGACTGAACGGCTCAGTGACAGCTAATTGAAGGAATCCAAGCGTGACCGTCGACGGGAGAGACACCTCAGCACGGCGCTAGCTAATGAGCGAGTAAAAGACTTTTTCCCGTTCTGATCGTTATTTGCACGTAGCGCATTATACATAATGCACAAAGCAAATACTTTCAAATTCAAAGCATATTTATATTGATTTACGGCAAATAAAGTGTTTTATGGGACTAAATTTTTAAAAAGTAATCGTGCATTCATCGTCACGAGCCGCAACATAACCAATATATGTGTGTACTCTTCGCCTGTAACCGTTATAATTTGTAATAATAACTATATACAAATTTCATAGATTACACACGGCATGAAAATCGTGCCCCTGGTACTGTCACGAAAAAGCCATACATGTGAGTGAACTGTGAAAGCATAGGAAAAAAATCTTTTATTCTTTTATTGTAGGAGAACGTTATAAAGATGAATAATTATGATGGAGGTCTTGCACATGCCTATCGCCGTGAATAATCGTTCGTTTAGACGACGAGACCACACATTTTGGAAAGCTTGAAAACCACTGTAATTTAATTTAAACCCATAATTTGGGGTTCAACCATTAAGACCATCACGTTCCTGTCGCTAGCGCCCGCGGTACGATAATGAAGATGTCTTGCGCCGTACTTCAGTTCGGATTCGGATTTACCAACATCCTTCCCACGGCACAGATTACGTAATTTATTATAAGGTGTCTTCGGCCGTTATACTCCACGCTCATACACTTGCTATTAATCATAAAACATCTTCAGAAATCCGTCAAACGGCGCTTGTTCCGGTTCATTATGCCGTGAGCGTTCGGTGCGAATGGCTGATGCAGCAATGGCAGCGGAAATGTCTTCATCTAACCGCTTTTCGCTCAATGTGAACATAGTGAACAGATTTTCCACTTCATTTGCTCCATGCTGTTGTTGAATTTCAAAGCTGACCTAACACCAAACGAATTGATTCTATTTTGATTACCCTCATTTGTCTCACTTTTCTTGTTTTACATATCGCTACTTACAATGTTGTGGTTTGTTGTTACAAAGTAGAAAATAATTCGTACATTTCCCTTTCTAGTTCGCCCCACAGTACCCACATAATGGACTAGAAGTGGTTTAACAGATGATTAACTTTTTGTGAAATAAGAGGCCCACCCCAAAACGACGCGATGCAAGCGATCGCTGCCGAATACCGCTAAATTCGGATCGAAAAGCTAACGATGCTGAAAGTTTCAATCATCCACCGGCTGGTGCAGAAGCGAATTGGCCAACAACAATTCGTACTTGAACGATCAGGCACAGCCCGTCGGTGGCGCTAATTACGGTGGAGGTTCCGCTGGGCCGTCCGGAGGTGATCTTGACTGATCCTCGATCTGAAACTTCCAACAGTAGCACCCAAACTACTTCCGTCATGGTACGAATGGTTTCGGCATTAACCCTGTTTTCAATGCCCAAACGCTGTGGGTGCGTGCAAGATGAATGTTAGAAGTTCTCATTAAAACCCTGGGCCTTCAGATCGGTGTTGACCACTTCATTAAAGTCTCGCGCGGTATGGTCGTACGGTGTACGGTTTGTGATGGCTTTATTGAGCAAAGTAGAATGGAAGAGAAATGAACTATCCCATGCTATGGTTATTATCCTGAATTGCTTAATTCCCGTACACCCTCCCCAAGTTGTGTAACGAATCCTGTTAAACTGAGAAGTCGTTGCGTTTGTGCACTGGCGTTTGGTTTTGTAGGTCAGCCGTAAATTGGGGCGTTACCGTCTTCCTTTCCCCTTGAACGTTTCGGGGGTGATTATAATCCTGTGCAAGTGAATCGTTCGATAAGAACGTCCCGAATCATCACGTACACCATTCGGGGGAATTTGAAAGAATGTGTTTTTTTTTTGCAAATCACCCAAAATGCGCCTATCGAAATGTGTGTCCGGCTTGCGATAAAAAGTGCATTCTAGAAGACAATATGAACTTTATTTGCGCTGCCCTTTTTTTTAAGTGTTCATTTCTTCAGCTTTTTTAAGTCGCTGATAAGTTTCATTAGTGAATTCTTATCCATGCTCGATAAGCAGCTGGTTATTGTGACCAGTATGGAGAAATTTCGATTCGAAAATAAACGCCATTTCCTAAGGTTGCTCAACCAGTGTTTGGCTGTGTGTAAAAATAAAGTCATGAGCAAATTGCCTTCTTTCTGCCTGTTGGTTATGAATTATACTTCTAAGGCTTCTTCACACGAGCAGACGTGTTACGTAAAGCGTGAGAATAAACGAATCGCTAGGCTAGAACTAGAAAGCGATTGAGCTTTTAGCATTACAAGAGCTTTGGGGCAAGCGGTGTCAATTGCCAAAGCACTTCGCAGCGGCCAATCAGACCACAAGGTGTGTCATGAAAGGTTTCTTCAGATTTATTTCAACCACGGGTGTGCACGGACCAATTTTCTAGAAGTGGTTCACGAAGCGCGAATAGGTTTTTTTAAAATTGTAATCAACAAAAACACAAGAAACACACTTCCCGCATGATGGATTGTGCAGATCTTACGTGATGATTTTGGGGTGGGTCGAAAATTAAAAAAAACAGCAATTGAGAAGGGATGCGATTGCCAGTTTTCCAAAAAAAACGACGCAAACAAATGAAGCAGATAAATAAACACAAATACAAGGCGTATTCTCTCGTTTCGAGCGCTTTGTTTCTCTCCCATTTGTAATCGACTTTAATCTGTAAAAAAAATGCACTGAAAGGTAGGGTTTAATCAGTACACCGACAGATAGTGTTGCACAATTCTCTTCTTCCATCGATCATTTTCTGGTATTTCTGCTATTCCATCCGGGAGTGGGTCGATGCAATTTGGTGCCAATTATGATTGTCGTCGTTCGTGAGGGCTGGCTCTTACATCAAAGCAACGGGGGCACACAAAAGGGGGCTAAAGTACGTGATTAACTGGAGCATTGTTGTATCGATGACACTATGAGAAGGCGAATTAATGTAAAAGATAGTTTTCGTTTTGGGTTGGTTTATCGCTGCTAATCTATTTCTTTAGTTACTGGCGTTTACATTGCGTATCTTTGTGAGTGTGTGAATTATTTTTAAAATATTCCATTTTTAAAACATCCTCTTATTAAAGACGCCTGTGAATATGCTGTGTTTGTACAAAAATACAGTCAAATTATATATTTGCACAAAAATGATCTCATAACTTCTTTGACTCCTCCGAGGTGATCGTCTTGCGCATGACACATAACGCACACATGTCGATGGCCGTAAATCGCGTATGACTTTGCATACGGGCGTTGGCCACCTTCGGAACGTGAGGTGTCTATGGACATTAGTAACCCGTACCGTCTCGCCCAACACACCTCAACACCGACTGTCAATCGAAGGCGTTGAGATGGTGAGATGGCGTTCGTTGTTATTCAACATTTGCAACAACGCTCCGCCTGCTGTGCCGCGTGAAGGTTTGCAACAATCTCTGCACACACAACTGGCAGGCAAAAAAACAACAACCAAAAACAAATTGAACGCAAACGCAAAAAAAAACAGGAGCCTTAAATATAGCGAAAAATCGACGCAGTTTCGTTGCTGTGTTGTACCGTTCGCCATAATCTTTTGCGTGAACTGACAGACAGACGCGCGTTCCGTGGTGTATGTGTATTTATTTCGCGAATTTGCTATTTTTGACCATTTTTGCGTTTGCTGGCTCAGCGAATACAGCTGGGTTTGCGACCTTAAAAGTCCGGTGCGCATAAATGTGTAATATTGCTACAGCGGCTGTATTTGGTCAACAAGTTCATTCCTAGCTCATAAGTTCGTTGAACGTTAAACGTT
This sequence comes from Anopheles farauti No. 4, assembly GCA_000956215.1. Classification (NCBI taxonomy): domain Eukaryota; kingdom Metazoa; phylum Arthropoda; class Insecta; order Diptera; family Culicidae; genus Anopheles; species Anopheles farauti No. 4. The sequence continues at coordinate 11,686 of JXWZ01001038.1, forward strand.
AGTATTTAACCATCTTCTAATGATTGATCGTTGTACCGCCTCTGTTTGTTAAACATTTCTTTCCTTCAAAATAATTAAGTTTCCTAATAATCTTAATTATGTTTGCCGTATCAACACTCCTCGGCTGTAAAACTACGAGTGTGAAGAACGAAAATTGTTAATAGTCTGCGTTATCATTACCGTAGAGCAACGGTTGCTACGTTGTTTACTCTTGCTAATTTTTTACTCTCTCCGTTACCTGTTCTACATCACCGATCGTTGATTTTTTCTTGCCCCTATTGATTGTTACTGCTATTCCCTCTCCAGAGAGCTGCAACAAAATGAAGAATATTTCTTCCACCAACACAACTTGTGCGCACGATCTTTTAGAGGGGAGACCTGCAGCGCATGCATCGTTAACCTGTTGATCGATCCGGCGGCCAGAGTTGTCTAGCCATGTTTATTCTGCCTGCAGAAACGTGCTAAAATACGTTCGTGTTTTCATACTGCACTTGATATGCCACCTTTTTTTGTACCAGAATGATGGTGCCTGGGAGCCTGTGGAAGCGAGAGAAAAAGAGACGAAATCCAGAGCCCTTGACCATTGGGACGGTGGGGAGTCATCTACACAACCGTTATGGATTGCAGCTTTCCGTTCCCCTGCCGTTGGTGCAATGCAGCATAAAATAAAACGGAGAAGAGTGAGCAGGGAAAAGGAGTGCTATTAGAAGCGAAAAGTGGTGTTGTGGAAACTTGTTTTATCTTCGTGCCGGATCGTATCTCGAGTAGCACATAAACAGGAATGTGTTGTTTACACAAATTATTGGATGGTTTCCATAAGCATAAACAGTCGATTTGAGAATAATACCCACAGCCTACCTAGAGAGAAGAGAGAGAGAGAGAGAGAGAGAAAGAGAGAGA